>JAODAL010003974.1:0-164267 GCA_025379985.1 Phyllomedusa bahiana
CAGTCCTGGCCACCAGCATGAGCCCCAAACCTGCATGACCCCCACATTTAAAAAGTGCCCAGAAAAAAGAGTCTTTCAACCACCATTTAGTTTTATATTGAACTGAACATTGACATACCTGTCCTGCCACACATGAGCCCCAAACCTGCATGACCCCAACATTTAAAAAGTGCCGCAAATAGAGACTTTCAACCACCAATTTTAGTTTCACTGGACATTTGACTATACCGTCCTGGCCACACAAACCCCACACCTCAATGACCCCCACATTTAAAAAGTGCCCGTAAAAAGAGATTCTTTCAACCGTATTCAACCACCATTTTAGTTGAATCTGGACATTGACTATACCCTGTCCTGCCACACATGAGCCCCCAAACCTCATGGACCCCCCAGCATTTAAAAAGTCCGCAAAAGAGTCTTTCAACCACCATTTTTATTGAACTGACATTGACTAAACCTGACCTGGGCCACAGCATGACCCAGGGCCTATTACAGTGGTGCGTGAAAGCCCTGCTGGCGTCTCGTCATTTTTATTAACACCAGGGTTAAAATGCCTGATGACCGCAGCAACGAAAACTTCTTGAAGCAGAATGCGGAAGCGGAATTGTGAAACTCAAGCTTCCTCTTAGCACAGTCAATACTGGGTAGCGCTGGCCCCTCTGTAATATGTGGACCCAATGAGCTTCACTTGGAAATAACTGATGGTTAACGCTCCCCTATTTACACCCAGGTGCCCTTTATCTTGCATTTCCTTTTTGTCATTTTACTCAACAGTGCTGGGAAATGGTCTCCTCTGTACTTTGTTCTCTGTCCATGCCCATACTCCATGTCCTCTGAAAACCCTACATCTGGTCCAAGTTTTCCTGTACCTTCCCTTGTACAATCAGAGGAATTGTTTTAACAGCTAGTTTGGTACATGCACGTTTTAGTACTTTAATTCGAGAAAATGCACATTTTTAAAATAGGATGGAATCCCACCATGTCCCTTGGGTTTCTCTATTTTTACATTGTATTAAATGGGGTTGTCTCAATACAGGATTGATAGCTATGTTAAAGATCTTGCAAAAAAATTCATTTAGCAATATGTTCCAATAACAGTGTCCTACCTATTCCGTTTTCTGACAGCACCATCACCCTTGACCCTCTTACAATTGTGAAGAACAAAATCTGATAGAAACAACATTTTTTTAGAATAGACCAGTATTATAGTGCATGTCACAGCAAATGCCCCCCAAAAATTCAAAAGCAAGACCATTGAGCACTTGGTCAATTGTGAAGAACAAATGTCTGTTAGAACAACATTTTTCTTTAAGAAAATTACCTAGTAGTATTGCTGCATTTCAACAGCATGACCCAAAAAATTATAAAAATGACTTCTCATCCACTGTTAAAAATGTGAGGGAGAAATGCCGACTTAGAAGCCCATTTCTGTTCAAAGACCCATGATTATTTGTGTATCTAACAGCTACATTACCCCAAAAAATATAAATATTTACTTCTCAGCCACTATAAAAATGGAGGAGAAATGCCACTTAGAAGCCGAATTTCAGTTTCAAATGACCATAAGAATACTGTAACCACAGCAACATGACCCCAAAAAATTATATATATGACTTGTCAGCCACTATAAAAATTTGAGGAGAAAATTCCACTAGAAGCCACAATTCCAGTTCCAAAGGACAATAATTATAGCTGAATCTCACCGCACATGACCCCAAAATAGTATAAAATATTACTTGTCAGCCACTATTATAAATTGTGAGTGAGAAATGCCACTTAGAAAGTCACATTTCTGTTCCAAAGGACCATGAATTATTGCTGATCTCACTGCAACATTGACACCAAAACCATTGCACTGTGAAAACTTCTTAAGATAAAGTGAGTACATGAATACGGAGGTTGTCATGAAACATTGCTGTCCTTTTACAGTCTCCTCACAGCAGAAACCAACAAAATGAACTGTTGGAAAAGAGAATAAAACTTGCAGTAAGAAATGATCAATTGTTAAAAAAAGTTTTCAAGAGGACCATTTCTGTTTTGAAAAGGGACTGTAGTATAGACCGTCAATCTGACCTCGGCAACTATGGGCCAACAACATCAATCAGAGATCCATGCCTGAATTACAGCTTTTGAAAGTAAAACGATCCACTTTATCGTGAGAAAAAAAGCCGGATGCGTATGTCTGATAATGACTCCTCCAGCTGTGCTAAGGTCGCACAGATATGACGCAGGCTGCTGGGCAGGACAACAACCCTCTATGGCGTGAACGACCAGCTCGTGCCATTCGTCCATTTTGGATACCCAAAGTCTATGGGTCACTGGAATACACATGCAAAAAACATCGGTGTTGAGACGCAGATATCGTGCACCATGACATTACGCAGATCTCAGTGTTGATGGATGTGTTCCCTGCATGTGCAATGCGACGGTGAGGTGGTAAACAAAGATTGCCAAGTCACCCTTAGCTTCTGCCACCTTGCCTGCAGCCGCCGCTACCGCCTACTTGGCACTTCTACTGCAGTAACTCGCTGATGTTGTTCCACCGTGACATATGGTGAACGAGAAGCCGCACCAATCAGATGTCTCCAGTTGATCAATCCCAAGGTCTCCATTTCCTGCATATTACCTCTATTTGGGAGGTTGAAGGAAAGTGCTGATTTTTGTTTTGCTACCGGATCCAGGAGGGTGCCACCCAGTAACTGATTGTTTCATTATTTTGATGGCCTTAATCGAGGATCATGTTGGAGGAAATGAGCAACCAAGCACTCATTTGAGAGATGGTAGCTTGATTTCCCGGAAGAGAAAAAAACAAGCCTCTGGGTCCGAGGGGCACTTACAAACTGATCTTCCTCATCTCCTACCTCCGCCTCAAATTGCAAGCCAACTCCTTTCCAAGGCAGGGACGTCGTTAACATCTTGTCTAGAATCCCTCCTCCTCCTCCACCTCCTCCGCTTCCTCCGGCACAGCTTCACACTGCCCTTGAACTCGCCTGAGATGATGCAACCCTGAGAGCTGATCGCCACCTTGCACTACTCTGTACACCGCACCATGCCTAATGAAGACCGATGAAATTGGTGAAACTGTCGGCCCTTGGTGGTGATTTGAACGGAAAGAAAGGCTCCGTGTCCGCAATCCTGAGGTCGCAGTCTGCCTCCTCCTTCGCTTGGCGGACCTGTGTTTCAGTGTCCAACGAACTACCAGAACTAAGATACCACGCAAGGCTCCATGCGAACAAGGGCAATTGTCCGCACTGACCATTTTGGTGGCTTCTTCCAAAACCTTGCAAGATGGGTGCAGAAGTCTCTTTTCACATGCCTCCACTCTCGTGGTTCCAACACCCCGAGTCCGTACCGCTGCTTGTCAGGCCATGTGTCCACTTCGTGACGCGTACTGCATCGCCTGCAGCCACAATCGCTGGAGCCATGTGGAGGGTGGAATTCCAGCGTGTTGCCACGTGCAACAATGAGACGTTGACGGGGAGGCCGAGCTGACCGCTGCAACGCAGCCACGGACGAAGCAGGTCTGCAACATCGGAAGGCGAACTCAGACTCGTAGCCTTCTTCCAGCAGGCAGTTCCAGACCCGGAAGCTCTTAGAAATTCTGGACGACAAGTTCATAACAATTGCCAGGCAAGGATTCTCCAGCCTACCGGTCTTAAGGGCTGCCAGCAGATTTCGCCCGTATATCGCCACACCACCTTGCCTGGCACAAGTTGCTTGTCACCCACCAGCGCTCGTCTCTCGTTGCTTAGAGGCCGACCACAGCCTCCTGACCTGTTTGTTACGGTCTCCAAGGCAGATTAATTTTCAACTACGGCCTGGTCTCTGGGCACGTGATGCCACCAGAGGAACATGGGAAAGACCCAGCACCATCCCTGCGGTTTTGAATGAGCGTGTTCCGATGCCTAGAGCCCCGTCACCCCATAGACATCCACGCCAGCTCACCAATTGACTGTCACAGAGAATATAGCCGCGGCCTTGGCCGGCTACTATCCATGTGTCGTGGTGAGATGGACTTTTCCGGACACAGACTCAGCAACGCTCTTGAATTTAGATGAACTTGGCTTTAGGCATGAAGGCAGGCGTTGCTTTCTGGCAAAGAAAATGCCTTCCGGCATCTGATTGGGGGCAAGCGAGGCCATGACGAGGCGAACCCATCAGTGCCGCACCAAAATCGGAAAGGCAACTTTTCCAAGGGCCAAAATCCAGGCCATGCTGACAATTCAGGCTTTGTGCTTTGGGAAAGGTTTGGGTTTAAAGTGTTTCTTCTGCTCCAAACCTGGAAGACAGAAGGCTGCATGCAAGACCTGCCGCTGAACGCGTGGCCAGGTCGTCAAACTGCGGAAGAGAAGGGTAGATGGTCGCTGGTGGTGCTGGTGGTAACTCGGCACGTGGAGCTAAGCGGAGGCTAAAAACGATCCCTGATCAAGACCTGATAGTCATGGGCACTTGAGAACGCTATGGTGGGTGGCGGAGGAGGAGGAGGCGGAGACAGAGGGTGTGACAGTGTTGGAGGCCCGCTTCGTCTGGGCCTTTTTTGTGCCAAGTGTTCCCTCCATTTCAACTTCATGATTCCGCTTCATGTGATAACATGTTGGTGGAGGTATAACCACTTAAGGTTCTTCGCCTCTACTTAATGCTATTAACGCAAAGGCGGCATATGACTCGCTGGGTGAATCAGAGGCTTGCTTCAAAGAAGGCCCAGGCTTGAGCAGGTCCTGGACCTTTTTTTGAAAGGCATAAGCGAGAGCGGTTTGCGCTGACCGTGGCTGCGGAATCATATCAGCGGACTTCACACCGCCCCACTCCCTTTTTGTGGCGGGAACCCGTATTGACACTACCCCCATCGTATTCCGTCCTCCGTCCACTGTTAAAGCGCTCCGCAAGCATATCTGCGGAAAAGACCAGGATGGATCCGCCAATGTCCCGTCATCATCCATCAAACACCACAGTGAACTAGTCTCCTGACTTTTCTGCATCCAAAGCTGCGGGCTACAAGCAAGGGGCACTGCAGGGCTTGCCGACCGCCCGGATTTTATGCCGATTGACCACCCGGCATCCCTTCACTCCTCATCTGGCATAAGTAACTGTGCGTCAGAGCAGAGTAAAATCATCCATTTTGGCCTCTTGATCTTTAACATGCCTTTCTGACCCCAACCGCATTTTGTCCTCAAAAGAGTCTTCAAAAATGGATTATCCACATTGGTTGTACACGAGTTGACATTTGGGCTGCTTCATGTTGGACATATGCTGATGATGCTGATGACGACATTTTGCCGTGACAGCAGGACGAGGAGGTAAGACTGCTCTAGATGCAGGTTTGCATTAACCACTGAAGGACAGATTGCGACGAAAGTTCGTTACTTACTTCAAAACAGCCCTGACCCATCGATGACGCAAAGCCCTAGGCCTAACGGTCCTGCACAAACGATCCCTGTCATGCGTGTTTTCGCCAGCACTGGAAGGACAACCTTCCTCGTCGGAACCTCTACCTCCCATTGCTACCCCCTCTTTGCGCGCTACCACCTGCATTTCGCTCCTAGTACAGAAATAAAAATTGAGAAGGTTGGAAAATTTCTGGAAAGTCCTCTTATTAAAATGACGGCAAACACAGGCATCTCAAATCCCACAAATCAAAACAAAATTGCTGGATTCAAGCATTTAACTGCAAGTGTCTATCAACAATTCTTGGACAGGCAAAGTCCAAAAAACACGTACTGTTTTATGTTTTGATATAATAAACGGTAATTTTTTGCACCTTTCAATTCACACTATGGTGAATATAAATTGCTGGTTAAAGATTGTACGTAATTGCTGCGTCAATGAACAGTGCGGGTGCCGCAAAGGTCAAAAACACGTAACTGATATTTTTTTTGATATAATAAACTGCATTTTTTGCACCTTTCAATTCACCTGTGGTAATATAGATTGGCTGTTTTAAGATTTACGAGATCTGCGTCAATGAACAGATGCTGGTGAGCGCAAAGGTCAAAAAACACTAACTGTTATGTATTTGATATAATAAACGGTATTATTTTGCTACCTTGCAATTCACCTGTGTTGATCAAATTGCCATGTTTTAATAATTTACGAAGATGCTGCTTCAATGAACATGATGGGTGCGCAAAAGTCAAAAAACACTAACTCGTTTATGTTTTGATATAAATAAACGTATTTTTTTTGCACCTTTCAATTGTCACCTTAGTGAATATAGAATTGCTGTTTAAGATTTAACGTAGATGCAGCTCAATGAACAGGCTGGGTCCAAAAGTCAAAAAACACTAAGCGTTATGTTTTTGATAAAAAAAGCGTGTATATGTTTTTGGCACCTTTCAATCACCTGTGGTGAATATAGAATTGCTGTTTTAAGATTTACTAGATGCTGCGTCAATGAACAGTGCGTGCACCAAAGTCAAAAAACACGTAACTTATGTTTTGATATAAAACGTATTTTTTGCACCTTTCAAAGTTCAATGTGTTGAATAAGAATTCTGTTATAAGATTTACGAAGATCTGCTTCAATATCAATGATGGTTGCGCAAAGTCAAAAAACACGTAACTGTTTATTTTTGATATAATAAACGGTATTTTTTGCACTTTCAATTCACCTGGTGAACATAGAATGTGCTGTTAAGATTTACTAGATCAGGCGTCAATGAACAGTGCTGGGTCGCATAAGTCAAAAAACACTTAACTGTAATGTTTATGAAATAATAATCTGATTTTTTTCACTTTCCAAATCCAACCTGTGTGAATATAGACTTGCGTTTAAGATTTACGATATGATTGCTCGTCAATGAACATGCGGTGCGCAAAAGTCCAAAAAACACGTAACTGTGATGTTTTCGTACGATTCCCGGTATTTTGGCAACAAACAACCTAGGCTGACTACTAAGATTGTGCTGGTTATTATATTTAAGTGAACAGGTGGATATATCAAAGCAGTACATGTTAAAGTGTTAAATTAACACCATCTGAAATGTATACCTGATAATATAAGTGGAGTTTTTGCAGCTAACAAAGAGACCCTGCGCGTTACTAGAAATAAGTCTATCCAATATAAGTCAGCCTCCCAATAGCCAGTGAAATATTTCAATAGCAAACTGTTAATAATAAAGATATTCCACTACAATGTCTACACTAAGTCTTGGTGAACTTTATCCAGTGTTCTTTATAGATAGAGCTTGTCTGTGTTCGCCCGCGGGGGCCCCCCCCCCCGCTCCCACCGCCGTGAATTTACAGTGGTAGATTCTGCTTTAAAATTCTCTAGCTAACTACATAAAATGTTCAAATCCCTAATCTAACTAAATTGGAAGGATCACAGCTAATAGTAGAGGTTTCTCTGTGCAGAAATAGACTAATTTCGCTGAGCTGTTTGGCCACAGGCAGAACGCAGGTCCTATCCCTATGAGACGCTGAGAGACACTGAGGCTGAAACAGGAAACGCTGTTCTATGTAAAACGAGGTCATGTGATTTTTCCAGCCAATCGCAACCATACACATCCCAGTCATGACGTCGCACACACATCTCACCCTGCTCTATTCTGTAATCTGATTTGCTGGCCGCCAAAATTACAGGAAGCGCCGAAAAAGGCGCGATCTTAATAGATGATGCACAGATTTTAACCTTAATTATCGCATGATCTGGAAATTTCGATCACCATAAAAACCTTGCCGATTTCAACTTTGTCGATAAAAATCGCTCAACACTAGTTCTGACAACAGAGCCTCATTTAATATAGTTTTTAATTCAGCAGAAAAGATGGGAGTGGGGTCCTGGGGTAGAATACGATAACAAGAAATATCTGACAATAATTGTTGGCACATTTCCTTATATGCGATACGATCCAACACCACTACATTGCCCCCCTTATCGGAGGGCTTAATGCATATAGGGGCATCATTCTCAAGATCACGTAGTGCCTGCAGTTCAAGTTCAGAGCAATTATTGTCTATGGTACCCCTCACTCTTTGAAGATCTTTAAGGGTGAGGTTCAAAAAAACATCAATGCAAGAGGTTTCGCTAACATTCGCTGGCATTTTTGAGCTTTTAAGTCTGAGATCGGTAAATGGACCTTTTCCCAATTCTGTCATCGGTATCTTTGACAAGCCATATAATAAGCGAACATCCTCTAGCAAATTTAGGGGGATTCCTAGTTCTTTACACTCCCTTTTATCTCTGGATGCAAAGAATTTTCGCCAATGTAGTTTCCTTACAAAGAGGTGAAGGTCACGAGTCCAGTTGAAGAGGCTAAATTTAGAGGTGGGTACAAAGGTTAAACCTTTGGAGAGGACCCTATATTCAACATCAGTTAGAATGCGTTTGGATAAATTGATAACTTGTGTTTCAGTCTCACAATCTTGAGGTCTATTCCCTATTTGTATGACCTTTTCACTCTCTCTCTTAGTTCGTATGAGTTTTTTGAGTCAGAATAATTGTATGTGTTACGTGCACCTCTACCACCTCTCCTTCCTCTAGTACCTCTAGATCTAGAACTTTGTCTCGAACCACTACCAGCCAAATCTCTTTCAGTATCTGAGATGTCTGTCTCGGTGGATGAGATGTCAGTTGCAGATTCTCTATGTACGTTTCTATTGCCTAATAAAGTATAGGCTTTATTTTCTCTAAAATCTGCCAAATCACGCAAGAACTGTTTATGTTTCCTATCTTTTAAATGATATTTATGTCTCTCAATGGTAGATTGTAACTGTTTTTCTTTATTTAAAAATTCTGCCTCATTGGAGAATTTTTGCGGGATTTCAGTTTGTTCTTTCAATCTAGAGTTGACCTCCTCAAGATGGGCTCGTTCCTCATCTAGAAGTAATTTCATGAAGCGCAAGGAACTTTGAGTGGCTTCTTGCTCCCATTTAGTACAAAAAGAAGGGGAACTAGTACGGATTGAAGGTGTTAAAGTAATCCTCAACCCCCTTGGTACAATATTGTGTTTGACGTAGTTATCTAGACTTTCTACCTCCCACCAACATGTGATCTGTTCTTTGTAAATCTTAGTGAGTTCTTTAAAGGCAATATTAAAGGTAGGAACGTATTTTTGCTGTAAATAAACCTTGTCTGAAAATACATCTTTAGCTTCCAAAGACCACTCATCAAAATTACTGCCTTTTGATAGAAAGCCAGCCATGCCAAGCTAAATTCTATAGTGTAACCAAAAAATGACCCTATATCAAAGACCACAGTTCTTACTGTGGTCTTTGATATAGGGTAATTTTTTGGTTACACTGGTTTCTACCACTATATGGGCACTGACTGGAGGTTATATGCAGTCTGCAGAGACTCTGTACACTGGTATCTACCACTATAGGTTTACTGTATGGTGGAAATATTGGTAGTAGTGTAAAGGTTTAGGTTCAGGCAAAAGTTCGGTGTTATCTCCTAGCTCTTCTGGATGCTGAATAGGCTATGAAAAATCCAGGAAAGCTGGGTGATGCCAAAGCAATCAATTAGCTCCCTTCCAGAGACGTTACACAGTTAGGTGTAGTGGGAGTGACCTTTTGTGAAGGGGGTGTGGTTGATATACAGAGAGGGTTGTCTATGCTAATTTCTGGGGTGGTTCAACTCTCCCTTATGGCCACTTCCAAAAGTTGGCAAGTATGGTTATTTGTTTGCCTTTTTTCGTGATATGTTAGGCTTTATTTTTACTTTTACTTTTGCATTAATTAAATTTTTTTTTAACTATTTACCGCAATTGGATATACTAGTACACGCCACGATGCCATTCATACATGTCACCCATTATACTAATTGCAGCTGGCTCCATTCCATGCTGTTTAACCCCTTAGATGCCTCGGCGATCTCAGCCACGGTGTCTAAGTGAATGTATGAGCTTGGAATCTACATCTCCCATCTGCGTCATAAGTTCAGTTTACTTTGCAGAGGTGAAACCGGACCTGTTTTACAAGGGACACCAGTGGCATCTGATGCTCTACATCTTTCCCAACGGAACTTGTTATGGAGGTTCTGAATGGAACAACCAATGCAAGTATGAGGAGTGTATTATGGTGTAGTGGCTGTAGGGTTATGGTAGGTTGTAGGCTATCCGGAAAAGATGGGTGTTTAGATTACTTTTGCAATTTTTGCGGTATGTTCTTATGGCTGATTTGGATGCTGATTCTGACACGGATTCATCGCTAAATCAGTGTCAGAATAAGCATGCAAATATGACTGCAATCTGACTCATATTGTTCCTAATGGAAAATTTGTGTTGTAGTGCACGTGACACTGATTTTCCGTGGTGAGGATTTATTTTCAGCGCTGCAAAAATTCAGCATTGAAAAAGAACTGACATGTCGGCTGAGTCAGCACTACGGGCAACATGTATGAACGGGGCTGCGCCAGAAGTCTGGCGTCTTTTCAGCCCAACATCTAGCGCAGCCCCATTCGCTATAGTCTTAAATCTCCCGCACACCAATATCAGGGGCATTACAGAGCAACCGCTGCACTTGTAATATGCATGATTTCGGGGGAAGGTGGGTGTGTGGGAGGCGGGGCACACTAGAACTGTACAAAGCTATAGATTTATGCTTCAGTACGGCATTTCCAGGTGCGTTACTGCTGGAACATGTAAACCACTTTCAAAGTGGTTTACCTGAGCCAGAAGTTTTGTTTCAGAGCTAGAATATGCCTGATTTATGACCCGCAGTAGACCGGGTTAATGAATCAGGCGCATTCTATATACTATTCTAATGCACATAAAAATTGGCATCTAAGCGCCATAAATCATACATGTCGTCCTAAATCCTTACATAGTATGTGGAGGCTGGAAATCTGCCTCTGAAATCAACGTCATATCCACATCCAAAATCTGTACTTACTGGTATGGATTTTAGGTGAGGATTCTAAAATCAGCCGTGTGAAGATATCCTGGGTGCACACCATGTTTTTGCCATGTATTTTGCAGCAGTGTTTGTAAATTAAAATTAGGAGTGGGGCATACACAGAAAAAAATTCTTATGAAAAGCTTGAAAATTGTGTTTTAGATCCATTCATGGTTTAGGCTTACAAATATTGCTGCAAAATATCAGTCAAAAACACAATGTGAACTGAATCTTCAGGTACAGAAGAGTTTGATGTGTTGAGGTGGTGAGTTCTAGAGGATGGGAGATGCATGAGAGAAATCTTAGAGATGATTGTGTGAGGAGCTGACAAAATGAGAGCAAAGAAGAAAGTCCTGTGAGGAGCAGAGATTGCATGAGGGAAGATATCTGGAGATTAAGGCAGAGATGTATGGGAGGGGGGCAAAGTTATGGAAAGATTTGTATGTCATGGTTAGTAATTTGAACTGATTGGGGCAATGGATAGCCAGCGAAGGATTAAAAGAGGGAAGAGACAAAGGAGGAACGAGTAGAGATGTGGATCAGTTGAGCAATGGAGTTGAGCATAAATTAAAGTGGTTCAAGACTGCTAGATGGGAAGCCACAGAAAAATATGTTGCGCCAATCTTGATGAGGGCATGCACAAACATTTTTGCAGAGTCAAAGTCAAGAAAGAATCTGAAAAAGGAAATATTTTTTAGGTGGATGTGTCAAGAGGTAGTAAGGCTTCAAATTTCAGTTTAAAGGACTCTACATCTCCGGCCCAGATATTACCTCTCTACTATCCCGGATCCCCAACTGTCTTTCGTCCATATCCTATTTCTTCTCCTCACGTCTCCTGAAGCTAAACGTAGAGAAAACTGAATTCATCAACGTCCCACCGTCCCACTCTATCCCTCCACCTGATCTCTCTATCACAGTCAATGGCTACACTCTCTCACCAGCTCCACAAGTCCACTGCCTTGGGATAACCCTTGACTCCAATCTGTCCTTCAAACCGCACATCCAAACCCTCACCTCTGCCTGCCGCCTCCACCTAAAAAATATCTCCCGTATCCGCTCATTCCTTAACTTCGAAAGCACAAAAATGCTGGTCCATGCCCTCGTCATCTCACGACTAGACTATTGCAACATCCTTCTCTGTGGCCTCCCAGCTAGCACCCTTGCTACCCTCCAATCCATCCTTAACTCTTCTTCCCGCCTGATTCACCTCTCTCATCGATACTCCTCTGCCTCTCCCCTCTGCCAATCCCTTCACTGGCTTCCCATTGCCCAACGAATTCAGTTCAAGTTAGTAATCTTGACCTACAAGGCTCTCCATAACCATTCCCCCTCATACATATCTGCCTTAATCTCCCGATATCTCCTCTCATGCAATCGCCGCTCCTCACAGGATCTTCTTCTCTGCTTTCCCCGTGTCAACTCCTCACTTAAACGTCTCCTCGACTTCTCCCGTGCTTCCCCCATACTCTGGAACTCACTGCCCCAACACCTCAGACTCTCCCCCACTCTCACCAGCCTCAAAAGCAACCTGAAAACCCATCTCTTCAGGATTGCCTATAACCAACAATAACCTTGCTGTCACTACACTCTCCACAACCATGTCTGCCCCTCACCTTCTGTCTCTATCCAACCTTCCTTTTAGAGTGTAAGCCCTCACGGGCAAGGACCTCTCTCCTTCTGTACCAGTTGTTAGTTATTAATTTGTCACCTTTGTACTTTTTTGACCTATGTTATATATGAAACCTGAATGTACAGCGCTCTGGAACCAAGGGCACTCAAAAATAAATAATAATAATAATAAAGGACAGGGCAGAATCAAAGGATTTGAGGGAATGGGGAAAGCATGGAGCAGTTGACTATTGCAGATAGGTCAGATATAGAAGTTGAGTGGGATGGGGAAAATATGATGATCTTTGTTTTTTCCATGTTGAGTTTTAGAAACAAGGAGAAGAAGAAGAGGAAGGAAATGGACGACATTCTGGGATCTTGGAAAGCAGAGAGTAAGCATTCTGACCAGAAATGTAAATTTGGGTGTCATCAGCATACAGGCCAAGAGTATAGATAGAGCAGAGTAGAGGGTCCAGGGCTGACTCCGAAGAACACAAACAGAGAGAGGGGGAGACAAGGAGTTGGAGCTAGTGAAGATTACCATGAAAGTTTCATAGTAAGTAACATCATTGTACCAAGCAAGGTGACATCACTTGTCCCAGTTGGCCAGTCTATTGCATTATTGAGATTGATGAATACTGTTAGTGCAGTAGCTATGTATGGACACAAACACAAATATAAAGAAACTTGTTGGTCCGCGGTTTATGATGTCTTTAAATGACCCTTAAAAAAGCTATTACAATTATATTTTATGTAAGGTTTACTATGCATAATGATGAGTGACTGAAAGTGATAAACATGAGCACTGTCTTGGGCCCCCGGTAAATTTCTATTTACTCCTGAATTTTCCACAGGAGTTTCATCTAGTTAGAGCTTTAACTTTTCTAAATATGAGTTTATTACTAAAAGCAGTAGCAATGAGACAGATGGAAGATGTCATTTGATAAGGCAAATTACCTATAAAGCATTACATAAACAGGAAATTCTTTATATTCTTAAAGATATCTTTAAAAAAAGCTTAAGAACAACAATGTTTATACAGTACATCACAATAAGCATATCATTCCAATACAGTCTGCAGCCTACAAATGCAGGAACTGTTAGGGCGCGTTCACACGGCACAGGACAAACCGGCCGGTATTTGTCCTGTTTTGCAGCCGTCCCCACGGCCGCGGGGGGGGAGGAGGGGAGCGGCTTTTCTCTGCGATGAGCGGAGAAAAGCCCTCCCTCTTCACATTGAGAAGTACATCTTCCGTCCGGAAACCGGACGGAAGATAGTGCATGTTCAATGTTTTGCCGCCGGACCGCCGGCGACAAAACCGCCGGGCGGAAAACCCGTGCAGTGGGGACTGCTGCACGGGTTTTCCATAGAGCACAATTGTGCTCATTTTCGGCCGGTTTTTCAGCCGGTTTGCGGTTTTTCAGACCGCCTGAAAAACCAGCCGAAAACCCGTGCCGTGGGGACATGGCCTTACAGAGATCTGATGATGTATACATTCATTGATACAGGGCCGGACTGGGAATAAAAATCAGCCCTGGCATAGAGCCCCCAGCAGCCCACATACAATATCTGCCTAAAAAATGTCCCTTGTTCTCGCACCTCGCCACTTTCTAAAATAAACTACACTATAAAGCTGCTTTCACACGGAGCGTTTTTGGTGCGTTTTTGATGCGTTTTTGGTGCGTTTTTGTGCAGAAAGGCAGAGCAGTTAATACTGTACATTTCTGCACAAAAAAACGCATCAAAAAATGCACCAAAACCGCTCCGTGTGAAAGCCCCCTACACACAAGCAAGAGAGAAACAGTGGTGCAGAGAAACCCCTCATCACAGAGTCAGGTGTGCACTTTACAATCCGGGACAAGCCCACACTGACACTACATAAGCACCAGCATAACCTACAACCCCACCAATCACATCCCCAGTAGTCAGGTCACCATCACATGAATACAGCACTGATTCAACACAGAAGTAAAATGACCCCTGACAGCAGGGACTCACAGGAGACGTGTATCTCTGATGGGAGTTGTTCTCTTCTCCTTTTCTCCTCCATCTGGCCCAAACCTCCATGATGTCTTTCCTGATGAGTCGTTCCTTTCCAATTCTTTCTCTGTCCGGTACAGCATACAGTGTCTTCTCACTACTCGTCCCTGTAGAATTTACCACAAATACATCTTAGACTCCTCTCTTTTCCAGCACTTTCCTATCAATTCCCAACTATGTACAAACTCCCCATCCATAGAGCCCCAAATAGTAATAGTGCCCTACACAGTAATTGTACCCCAAACAGCGTATGGTAGACCCTAAAAATTAGAAATTAAAAAAATCATATAAGTGCCATGTAAATAGGTAGACCCCCCCCCCCTTTAGGTAGGTGTTCAAGCCCCCCTATTAGGCAGATAAGTATATAGACCTCCTAAAGCAGGTAGATAGGGCTGCCCCCAGTAATTAGCCAGGTAACTAGGGCTGCCCTCAATAATCAGCCGTAGCTCGGGCTGCCCCCAGTAATTATCCAGACAGGGCCAGTAATTAGGCAGGCAGGCAGGGCCAGTTATAGGCAGGCAAGGCCAGTAATTAGGCAGGCAGGGCCAGTTCTATAGGGAGGCAGGGCCAGTTTTATAGTCAGGGCCACTTATAGGCAGGCAGGGCCACTTATAGGCAGGCAGGGCCACTTATAGGCAGGCAGGGCCAGTTTTATAGGCAGGCAGCGCCACTTCTAGGCAGGCAGGGCCAGTTTTATAGGCAGTCAGGGCCAGTTTTATAGGGAGGCAGGGCCACTTATAGGCTGGCAGGGTCAGTTTTATAGGGAGACAGGGCCTCTTATAGGCAGGCAGGGCCACTTATAGGCAGGCAGGGCTAGTTTTATAGGCAGGCAGGGCTATCTTAGGCAGGCAGGGCTATCTTAGCCAGGCAGGGCCAGTTTTATAGGCAGGCAGGGCTATCTTAGGCAGGGCCAGTTTTATAGGCAGGCAGGGCTACCTTAGGCAGGGCCAGTTTTATAGGCAGGCAGGGCCAATTTTATAGGCAAGCAGGGCTATCTTAGGCAGGCAGGGCTAGTTTTATAGGTAGGCAGGGCTAGTTTTATAGGGAGGCAGAGCTATCTTAGGCAAGCAGGGCCAGTTTTATAGGCAGGCAGGGCCAGTTTTATAGGCAGGCAGGGCTAGTGTTATAGGCAGGCAGGGCTAGTGTTCTAGGCAGGCAGGACCAGTTTTATAGGCAGGCAGGGCTAGTGTTATAGGCAGGCAGGGCTAGTGTTCTAGGCAGCGCTAGTGTTCTAGGCAGGCATGACTAGTGTTCTAGGCAGGCAGGGCTAGTGTTATAGGCAAGCGGGGCTAGTGTTATAGGCAAGCGGGGCTAGTGTTATAGGCAAGCGGGGCTAGTGTTCTAGGCAGGCAGGGCTAGTGTTCTAGGCAGGCAGGGATAGTGTTCTAGGCAGGCAGGACCAGTTTTATAGTCAGGCAGGGCCAGTAATTAGTAAAAACAAAACAAAACCAAAACCAAAAAAAAAACATACCAATAATACTCACCTGTTTCCTCCTTCTTCTCCTGCTCCCGGCCGCGCTCTCACCCGAGTGCGGTCCGCGGGAGCAGGCGCGCGATGACATCATCACATCGTGCACCTGCCCCGCGGCCTCCTGGGAGCTGAACAGACGGGATCAGAAGATCCCAGCTTTTCAGCTTCGGCCGCTGCCTGCACCGCGCGGTGCAGGTGGCGGCCGTGATGGCTGCATGGCTGGGTCTGTGACCCGGCCATGCAGCCGTGGGGTGAGAGGGGCCGGTCGGCCCCCTGGCAGAGGGGCCCGGTCGCAAACGCGACCGTATCGGCCCCTCTAGATGCGCTGGCACTCGGGGTCCGCCGGGGGGGAACACCAGCCCCCCTGGCGGGCGATCCGAGCCGGCCCTGCGGCCCAGACTCCAAGCAGCCCACCGGGCAAATGCCCAGTTTGCCCTATGGGCAGTCCGGGCCTGCTTGAAGACCAGGAACCTATGGCAAGTATTTACATGTAATTATTTTAATACTTAATATTTTAATTTTCCTGGGATGAGTAGTTTATCCAGGTGACTAATGAAGGTGTTAAAAACCCTCAAAACAATGAAAAGTATCCAAAAGGCTAGCAGAGAGGAAGAGGTGACAAATGGTCTTGCCTAGAGCCCCTACACATCATTTCCCATGCCCCACCAGAAAGAATCTGTCTTGCTCAGGTTTGATCCGCCCCATACCAAACTGTCAGCAGCTTCTGATGACCACTCCAACAGCTGCTGTGCTTTGTAACATAAGAGGGGTAACCTACCATTGTTCGAAGTTGCAAACCATAGTAGCTGTGAGTGCCAGCTTTTGTGGTAAGTACTACACAGAAGGTTTAAGGAGAGACAGGATCATAGCTAGAGACTCATGGGCCTGGGTGAAAAACTTCAGTTTGGGGCCCCCTACTCCCAGACACTACTTTTAATAGTTTTCAAAAACAGGTTCCCTACTTGACGTGGCAGATGTCTGTGGTGTAGCACGCTCCAGAAAAGGAATTGTCCAACAATAGAAAATTCATTTCAAATGGGGCCAAAGAAAAACAGGTTATACAGCCAAAGTGTCTGTTCCCTATGCCCCCCTCCACCTCCTTCTTACAAAATAAAAAAAAATGTGGCGTGAACAGGAAAAAAATGCAACTGGGCCTTTTGTTTTATGAGTTTAGTTTTATTTGGAGTTTATGCTGAACAGTTCAATTGACTTATCTGTAAGGTACTGTGAGTCAGTAAGTATGCAAGGGTCACATTATTACCACTATATAGTGATTTATACCACCATACTGTCAACGATCAAATTAATATATCAAGACCAATAATACCAATAACAACAATATACAAGGACCAAAGAATACCCCATATATCACTGCTATATAGTGACTAATACCACATACTGTTACTGAGCAAATCAATATATCAAGACTAATAATACCAATAACAGCAATATACAAGGACCTAATAATACCGCCATACCCTGACCACATATCATCACCAAACGGAGACTTAATAAAACCATTGTACTGTGACTGAAAATGAATCATTACACTAAGACCACTTTTACCGCCATACAGTGACCATATAGTGGAAGATACCAGTGTACACAGGTTCTGCAGATGTGTATTACCCTCATACAGTTACCATATAGTAGTAATTACACAGGCTCTGCAGACATATAAGTGATTATAGTGCATTTACATTCAGTGACTTACAGGTGACGTCTTATCTGATGAGTCATTCTCTTTTTCTTTCTTCATCCGGTCCAGACCATCATTACATCTTCTCCCGTCCACAACTCGTCCCTGCAGAATTTACCATACAAACATGTTGTTTTGGTGTTTAAATGCCACATTTCATAAATGTGGCCCATTATCTTTATTTTGTAGGTCAGTATAGAATTTCGTCAATACCAGATTTATAAAGAGTGTTTAATATGTTTTACTAGTTTTTTCTTAGACCAATAAGCTCTTTCTGGCAGCTAAGCTGTGTCAGGGATAAGTTGTTAGGGTTTTTATTTGTATAATTTTCCATTTTAGGGTGCATCTGACTTTTCCAACTTGAATTCCAATTTTATAGCAAAAGTGAGGAGACCGACACAAAGACACAATTGCGACATTTTTTTATGGAGTTAATATTTAAAAATAATGTAGTTTTAAATCTTTTATTTTCCCCGTCTCACCTGGTTATTTATACAAGTGATCACTAGTACAATATACTACGGTACTTGTGTATGGCAGTGTATTGTCATTCAAGCGATCCCCTATTAAATCTTGCCTCTGGCCACAATTAGCATAGGTAGGTAGCTAGGTTAGGTAGGTAGCCCTTCAGTAGAGTAAACCATACATCCTGCAAAACTTTCTGTAAATGTAAAAAGTTGGACAGAAAGTTCTGCAGGAGGCAAACCAGACAGGAAAGTAAAGGGTTAAAGCAGGAAACTATGTGCCCCCCCTCATATGACTGCAGTGTGACAAGTGAATGGTTCATTCAACTCACCTGCTCCTGGGAGATAACATATCTTCCAGGGACCCCCACAAAGCTCCAGTGCCACCCGTCTGCACCTGTACCAGGTACCAGCGCAATAAGAAGTGGTCTTCTTCCCCTTGTTTTTTTTGCTTTCGACCAAGATTGCCATGATGACTTCTCTCGGCCACGACTCGTCTCTGCAGAATTTACCACACACACATCTTAGAATCCTCACTTTTTCAGCAGCTCCTTACTTATAGGTATATAAGTCCCCTCAGTTAAGTAGTTCTATAGCTCGCCTCCTCAGATAGGAAGCTCTATAGGTTCCCTCCTAAGTTAGGTAGTTCTATACGTCCCCTCTCTCTAGGTATGCATGTATAGGTCCCCTCAGTTAGGCATGTGTCTTTAGCTCCCCTCATCAGTTAGGCAGGTATATATAGCTCCTCTCATCAGTTAGGCAAAAAAATATATATATATGTTCCCTCAGTTAGGCAGGTATAAATGCAGTTGAAACCAGAAGTTTACATACACTATATAAAAAGACTGTAACGGCCAGGTCAGTGGATCCACTGGACCACCGCAAGCGATGGTATAAGCCACACCAGGGAGCAGAATCTAAGTAGGTCCCGGTTTTCACCAGAGCCCCCCGCAAAGCGGGATGGACTTGCTGCGGTGGGAGTCTACCAGGTCGCTTCCACTGACGTGACTTGCTTGTGGAGGCTGCCAAAGGTGAGCGTGGTGCAGAATTGTAAGGCGGAGTCATAGTCGGGGACAGGCGGTAGGTTAGGGCTGGCGGCAAGGTTCAGAGTCGAGTACGTAGGCAGAGGTCAGAAGCACGGTAGAGACGATACAGACGAAAATGCTTTTTCTAGGGCACTGAGGCAACAAAGATCCAGCAAGGAAGTGACGTAGACCAATACACTATAGAGGGTCAGCGCCCAGCAATAATCCAATTACCACGCGCTGGCCCTTTAAATTTACATGAACGAGCGCGCGCACTAGGGGGCGCGCATGCGCAATCCAGCCGGCAGGGGAAGGGAACAGGACAGGAGCGCGGTCAGGTAAGTGAACAGAGTGTGGTGCCCGCAGCACGATCAGCGGCGCCAGCCGACCGCACCAGGGACCCGGAGAGGGGTACATGGGTGCACCACCTGTTACAAAGACACATGCATGTTTTTCTCACTATCTGTCATGAAATCTGAAAAAACTCTACCTGTTTCAGGTCAGTTAGGATTACCAAAATTATTTATGCCGGAATAATGAGAGAGATCATTTTAAGGCATTTTTATTACCTTCTGCAAAGTCAAAAGTTTACATACACTAGGATTACTATGTCTTTAAACAATTTGGGACAGCCCATATGATGATATCATGTCTTTGGAAGTTTATGTTTATTGGCAACATCTGAGTTAATTAGAGACACAGCTGTGGATGTATTTTAAATGCACACCAGAAATGCAGTGTAACATCATGGGAAAGTCTAAAGAAATCAGCCAAGATATCAGAAAGGGAATTGTGGACTTGCACCAGCCTGGTTCATCCTTGGGTGCAGATTCCAGATACCTGAAGGTGTCTCGTTCATCTGTACAAACAATTATATGCAAGTACAAACAAGATGGGAATGTCCAGCCATCATACCACTCAGAAAGGAGATAGGTTCTGTGTCTCAGAGATGGATGTGGTTTGGTCCGACATGTGCATATTAACCTAAGAAAAAAGGCAAAAGACCTTGTGAAGATGGTGACGGGAGCTGGTAAGATTGTGTCATTATCCTCAGTGAAACAAGTACTGTATCAACATGGGATATAAGGCCACTTTGCCAGGACGAAGCCGTTACTCCAAAAGAAACATTTAAAAGCCAGATTAATGTTTGCAAATGCACACGGGAACGGAGACCTACATTTTTGGAATGAAATTTATTGGATATTTTAAACTTTTGTAAAAAATAAAAAACTGAAAAGTGGGGCGTGCAAAATGATTCGGCCCCCTTGAGTTGATACTTTGTAGCACCACTTTTTGCTGCGATTACAGCTGCAAGTCGCTTGGGGTATGTCCATCAGTTTTGCACATCGAGAGACTGAATTTCTTACCCATTCTTCCTTGGAAAACAGCTGGAGCTCAGTGAGGTTGGATGGAGAGCGTTTGTGAACAGCAGTTTTCAGCTCTTTCCACAGATTCTTGATTGGATTCAGGTCTGGACTGTGACTTGGCAATTCTAACACCTGGATACGTTTATTTGTGAACCTTCCATTGTAGAGTTTGCTTTATGTTTGGGATCATTGACTTGCTGGAAGATAACTCTCCGTCCCAGTCTCAGCTCTTTTGCAGACTCGAACAGGTTTTCTTCCAGAATGGTCCTGTACTTGGCTCCATCCATCTTCCAATCAATTGTAACCATCTTCCCTGTCCCTGCTGAAGAAAAGCCCAAACCATGATGCTGCCCCCACCATGTGTGACAGTGGGGATGGTGTGTTCAGGGGGATGAGCTGTGTTGCTTTTACGGCAAACATATCGTTTTGCATTGTGGCCAAAAAGTTGGATTTTGCTTTCATCTGACCAGAGCACCTTCCTCCACATGTTTGGTGTCTCCCAGGTGGCTTGTGGCAAACTTTAAACGAGACTTTTTTTGGATATCTTTGAGAAATGGCTTTCTTCTTGCCACTCTTCCATAAAGGACAGATTTGTGCAGTGTACGACTGATTGTTGTCCTATGGACAGACTCTCCCACCTCAGCTGTAGATCTCTGCAGTTCATCCACAGTGATCATGGGCCTCTTAGCTGCATCTCTGATCAGTCTTTTCCTTGTCTGAGATGAAAGCTTAGAGGGACGGCCGGGTCTTGGTAGATTTGCAGTGGTCTGATACTCCTTCCATTTCAATATGATCGCTTGCACAGTGCTCCTTGGGATGATTAACCCCTTAAGGACCCGGCGTTTTTTTTTGGTGACACGTTCGTTTTTCCCTCCTCGCCTTCTGAAAGCCCAACATTTTTTATTTTTCCACCTACATAGACACATGAGGGCTTTTATTTTGCAGGACAAGATGTACTTTCTAATGGTGTTATTCACTATACTATAGAATATACTGGGAAACCGCAAAAAAATTCCAAGTGGGGCAAATTGTGAAAAAAAAAATATTTTTGCCATGTTTGCGAGGGTTTTGCTTTTACGCCGTTCAATATAATGTATTATCTGTATTCTAAAGGTTGTTACGCATCCGGCAATACCAAACATGTAGGGTTTCCGTTATGTTTTGGTACCGAAAAAAAATTCCAAACAGTTTCTATTTTTGAAATTCGCGCCACGGCGCCATTTTGTGCGACCAATAACTTTTTTTGTACTAACACCTACGGACGTCAGTGAGGGGGCATTTTTTGCAGGCTGAAGTGTACTTTTTATCGCTAGCAGTTTGGAATGCATGCGACTTTTTTGATCATTTTTATTCCATTTTTTCAGTGACGTAAAATGACCAAAAAACGCAATTTTGCCGTTTGGAATTTTTTTTCTTCTAAGGTGTTCAGTGTACGGGATAAATGAGGTTATATTTTTATAGATCGGACTTTTCGGATGCATTAGGGTGTACAAAGATGGCGGTTTACACACTTCCTGTCTGCGGACGGAAGTGGGGCAAACCGGCCAGGGTAAGTGACGGGAGCCTTCACAAGGCTCCCCACCACCATGCCCGGTCGTCGGATCGGCGCCAATGACCGTACTGATCGGTGCGCGGCACCGATCGGCGTTCATTCAGACGCCGCGGCCATCTTTGGCGCGTTGCCTGATGGGTAAAACAGCGCCAGCGGGCGGAGCCCACCGCCGGCGCTGTTACTGCCGGGTGTTAGCGGCGATTTGCTGCTAACACCCACCGGCTGTGCGGGGGGGTCGCGGCCCGATCCCCCTGCAAAGCCCTTTAGCGGCCCTGGAACGTACTCATACGCCCAAGGTCGTTAAGGGGTTAAAGTTATGTATCAAAATCCGGCTTTAAACTTCTCCATAACAGTATGGTGTGTTCCTTGGTCTTCATGATGCTCTCTGCACTTTAAACAGAACCCTGAGACTATCACAGAGCAGGTGCATTTATAGACTTGATTACACACAGGTGGATTATATTTATCATCATCAGTCATTTAGGACAACATTGGATCATTCAGAGATCTTCACTGAAATTCTTGAGTGAGTTTGCTGCACTGAAAGTAAAGGGGCCGAATAATATTGCACGCCCCACTTTTCAGTTTTAAATTTTTAACAAAAGTTTAAAATATCCAATAAATTTTGTTCCACTTCAGAATTGTGTCCCACTTGTTGGTGATTCTTCACAAAAAAAAAAAAATGTATATCGTTAAAAATAGGTTGAAAATTTCAAGGGGGCTGAATACTTTTGCAAGGCACTGTATCTATCTATCTATCTATCTATCTATATGTCCCCTCAGTTAGGCAGGTATATATACATAGGTCTCCTCAGTCAGGCAGGTATATACATACGTCCCCTCAGTTAGGCAGGTAGATATATATGTGTGTGTGTGTGTATGTATATATATGTATACATACATATATATACAGTTAGGCAGTTATATATGTATATATATGTCCCCTCAGTTGTGCAGGTATATATACACGACCCCTCAGTCAGGCAGGTATATATAAATCCCCTCAGTTAGGCAGGTTTAATAATAATAATAACAATAACAATAATAATAATAATAATAATAATAATAATAATAATAATAATAATAATACTTACCTTATCTTCTTCCTCGGTTGAGCAGCTTCCTCTTCTGCCCGACACTGGTGGTGTGACATCATCACACTGCCAGCACCGGGACACGCCTTCGACAGCTTCTCCAATGACGGCTGTGCGGCAGAGGAGAGGCAGTGGCGCGATGAGGTAACTTCATCGCGCCGCTGTCCAATTCACCAATAACGAGCATATTAATAGTAGTGCAAGATGACCCGCCTCAGCTTCTCAGCACTACCCAACCATGGTAGGCCTTCAGCGCTACTATTAGTATGGTCTAACACAGACGGAGGTATGATATGGGCCGCAATGAGCTCGGTAGAAAGCCGGATGCGGCCCACGGGTCGGACAATGCCAAGGTCGGCCTTAGAGGAAAGGAGGAAGAGATGACACCCATTATGAAATGGTAGCTGAGGTAATATTTTGGGAAAAAAGTAGGAATGATGTCTCTGAGCTGAAAGGAGCACCAGTGCTGAGGATTCTTCTCCTTCATCTTGGACCGGATGCTTCTTTGCTGCACCGTGCACAGTTTAGACTTTATAATGGTAATTGTTGAGGAAACAGATTTAATAGTGATATTCCCAATAGATGGCACTTTTGCTAAAATGTCTCTGGAAATACAGTACTAAGACTATGTTAATAGTCAACAGTATAGAATATATTTCAGTTCCTGTTGCCTTCACAGTAGTTCAGTTCCTGTTGCTTTCACAGGAGTTTCTATCAGGTTACTTCACATAGGTCAATACGAGTCTATCCATTCCCAAAGTCTATGTGACAACTGACTCTCACTCAGACCTTACTCTTAAAGGTTTTATCTCCTATGCAATCTCAAAATACTGTCCAGTGGGGTCAGTACATGTAATGACTTAAGATCTCACTAAGGCAGGACACATGATACCCTCACAGCACTGTGATGAGGGCATTCTTTATTCTTCGGACCCCACTCTCAGGGACTTGGCTATCTAACATTCCCAACTGGGCCACAAACCGAGGTCCTCTATCAAGTTCATAACTTAGATCCAACCATTAAAGCCAATTTATAGGCCTGACTTCTTGCTACTGGCCCATAATGACAACCTTTTCCAGGTTTGCTTCAACAATTGTCTCCTACAGGTTACTCATACTGAGCTGACTTTCTCTTTATACCTGAAACAGACTACTTAGAGTTAACCACTCCCAGACTGATGTGCACTGAGGGCGATATGTATGATTTTTGGCACTCAGACGCCACTTTTTATGCGCATCATATTAGTGTAGAATGTGCCTGAATTTATGCGGGTCATAAATCAGGCGCATTATAGCGCATAAACGTCAATTCTGGCTGAGATAAACCACTTTGAAAGTAGTTTACCTGTTCCAGCAGTAATGTGCCTGGAATTGCCATACTGAAGCTATAAATCTATAAATCTATAGCTTCGTACGGTTCTAGTGCGCCCCGCCTCCCGCACGCCCCTGCCCCCGAAATCAGGCTCATTACAACAGGGCCTTGGAAGATGTCAGACTGAAAAGACGCCAGACTTCATTCATACATGTCGCCCTTAAGGTGCAGTCACACGGCAATGACAAAATACCGGTCAGATTATCTAGCTGGTATTTTGTGGTTTTTTTTGGCACAAAAGAGGAACGGCTTTAGTCTGAAGTTTGCGGATTCAAGCTGTCCCCCTTCACATTGAACTGTTCATGTTCCACCCAAAAACCGAGCAGAAGAATGAACATGTTCTAAGTTCTTTGTTCGCCGTTGCCAGCGGTGTAAAAAAAAAGGGTGGGAGAAAATCCATGCACGGATTTTCTATTTAACTCTACGTAAAAGGTTGACAGTCGATTTACAGATGGTTTTCAAATCCAAAAACCTTCTGTAAATCTGACTGAAAAAACATGCAGTGGCCCTAATGCTATACTTCTTAAGAACTGGCCTACAAAGAAACCAACCTCCTCCAGGGCAAGACTCTCCGGGCCTCAGAGTATTGGGGGTTACACTAAGAGCTCATGGTTATGTGACAGTAAACCTCTTTCATGGAACAAGTATACTTCTGATTTCATTATGGCATCTTGATAAAGTTTTTAACATTACTAATGTCTTCAACATAACCATTATACAAAGTATCAATAGGTTTACTTTGTCCACTATAGCAAAACCTGAGATGGACACACATGCTTACTCATGCTTCTTGCTCTTTTCCATGGGGTATGTGGAGCTGTCTGTCTCTGAAGCTGCAGTAGAGATAGAAGAGATCATAGTATTTATTTGTTTCCTAGTCATATGTCAAGGCTATTTGGTGTGTCGGGTGTGATTTTAAGGAATGCTTGAAAAAAACTTTGAGATTCTTAGTTCACATGTTTTGATCCAAAAATGTTTAAGCCACCCCCGACTATCAACGGATCTCAAGGCGGGTATGAGATCCCGTCGATAGTCGGGGGTGGCTTAAACATTTTTTGATCAAAACATGTGAACTAAGAATCTCAAAGTTTTTTTTCATGTATTGTAGATAGCATAAATGCTTCTTTAGAGGTTTTCATGTCTTGTTTGACTTTAGCTGTGTGCCACTGATACTGGAATGTGTATATATATATATATATATATATATATATATATATATATATATATATATATATGCCTCAACCATGCCAGTGGCACCCAGGTTCACATTGTGTTTTTCAGAAATGTTTTTTGTGCAGAACCATATGTTGCATTTGGCATATATTGCTTTTAATTTATATAGGGAGGAATGGATGCCTCCATTTTGGTTTCTTGCACTCCGCCCACCTCCACAGGTTGCTAGATCAGTGCAGTATGCTTAAAGGGTTGGTGCTTTTTTCTCTCTGGATTATGGAGGTCTGTTGACCCAAGTGAGAAGTCTGAATTGGACTCAAATGAGAGGTAAAAATAGAGTAGGACCACCCACCTTGAGATCCCGTTGATAGTCGGGGGTGGCTTAAACATTTTTTGATCAAAACATGTGAACTAAGAATCTCAAAGTTTTTTTCATGTATGGTAGATAGCATAAATGCTTCTTTAGAAGTTTCCATGTCTTGTTTGATAGCCCTTTAAGGAATGCTGGCAACCAAGCTCTTTTCCCTTGAACTTATTCAAATAAAAAATAAATCTTTAATGAAACTTTAGTGACTTTTAAATCTCCACACACCTTTTTGATGCTTATTCCAAATAAGGAACATTACTCCATATGAGCTACATCTAAAGCCTCTCACCTAGCAAGCCAGAAACCTGTTCTGCACTGAAAAGGGTCAAACACCCAAAAACGGCTGTCTCCAGATGGGTACCTAGCTTGTCTTTAAACTTTGCGTCATTTTTCAAGGCTCTTTGGTGAGTTGACTGTGATTTCAAGGACTGCTACTTCCAATATGTGACACTGAAGTACTAGCTCTCTTTTCTTGAGCTTATTTGAATACATCTTAATTATTGTGAAGCATTCATTGCTTGCATGTCTCCACACACCTGCATTGTGCCTCTTCCTCTTCCTACTAAGAATTATTACCCCTGTTGAGGTGGCCATAATAAAGCTACTGAAAAGAAACAGCAGGTGGCATTATACTAACATTATTCCTGTAATATCTGGTGATGGGAGCATTTATTTAATAAGTATAGATACAATAAATTTGTGAGCATTTATGTAATAAGTGTAAATATAGTTAACATGTATAGAAAATGGGGCCAGAATTAACAATAAGTAACATTCTATAAAGGACAACCCTTTAAGATTTTTTCAGAAAATTCTTCTCTGATAAAGGTTATATTTGAAAACTAATTAATTGAAATTATATCATTTTGATCATATTGTCACCTTAATTATCAGGGAATAAATGTTGCAGCATTGTACACATCTAAAATGTCACATCTTAATGAAGACATTTATAACAATTAATATTGAGGCGTAGTACAGTGAGTAGTGGAAAGCAATGGGCTAATAAAGTGTGTTTTTTTTTGTAGACCAACTTGCTATCATTCATTATTACTTGTCACGATCAGGCATGGAGTAGTTTATCCTGCTATTTATGATTAACCCCTCTAAGAATTCTTGTAGTGGGGACCATCCTGTTCTTTCCATTATCTGACATGCTTTTTTTTACTTTATGTCCTTCACCTTCCTGTTTTATCGTGCGTCCTTCAAAAAAAAGTGGAAATTCTGGCTTTGAACTACAGGCATGTGTTTATTCATCTACACTGTGCAAATACCAGAGTGTGACCATGAACTATCATTTAATAATGCCAAACATTGTTTTGGAAATGAATAGAAGTCAGTGAAGGGGTTGGTGTGCAGTGATTTTTGAGAAACAAACTAGGTACTGCACCTGGGTGCCCTGATGGCTTTTCAGAGGCCATAAACCTTTTGTTGATGGTTTGTGAAAGAGAAAATATATAGCAGGTAAATATATTTGCCATTGAAAATGCCAGGATTACAAACCAATGTCTTCATATTCACATTATATCAGAGACCCTAAAAAATGTCCTATTTTTAATATTGTTCTAGTGCTGTATAATATTAAAATTAAAACAGTATCCTAACTGCAAGTTATAGAGTAGAAAAAGATTTTAAGGAGTTAAAGGGGATGTATCACTTCATCAGTTCGGCTGTTCTCTTGTAGCTTGATTTTCTCAGTTTCTGAAAATTTCCTTGAAAAATGGCTGCAAACCGTCTGAAAACCTTTTACACAGACCTTAATGGAAAATCCGTGCAACAGTCCCCACTGCACGGATTTTCCGGCCGGCGTTTTTTTTTGGACTGCCAGCGGTCCGAAAAACATAGAACATGTTCATTCTTACGTCCGGTTTTATGAACATGCCTATGTGAAGGGGGAGGGCTTTTCTCGGAAAACTGTGGAGAAAAGTTGTCCCCCAGCGGTCGTGTGCACGGCACAAAAACAGGACAAATACCAGTCGAATAAACCGACCGGTATTTGTCCCTTGCCGTGTAAACGGCCCCTAAGCGTGCAGACTAGACTGATAGAGACATTGGTTATTCTGATAGACAGATTAGTTAGGGTCTTATCTAGAGTCAGGCCTTACACGAACATTTCTGGAAATAATGTCCATGTGAGTCTGTGGAACAAGTCCTACACCGGGGCTGGTAATTTTGTTGATTGTTCTTGTGGGAGAGATCTTTATTTTGTTAATGGTACTATGGGAATAGTGGGTACTTTCTGAGGTTTGTAAACCCTTGTGCTACACCGCAAGCACAGCCCTGAAATAAGTGTCCACACTATCATTCCAGTTACATAGGGTTTTAATGAGGTAAATAGCGGTCAGATTGTCTGAGTCCACTGATAAAATATTGGTGTGTCTAGAGTATATAGTAAAGCGACACGCTGCATAGCACAAGGTTCCTGGTTTGTGTCTAAGTGTACGTATACTTGAGATATCCGAATAATACAATTTTTATTCAGATTCCAGTAAAAATATTTGTTGGTCTTAACTGGTGTTGGAGTTGTTTCTCTTGTCTGTGACTGTATTCTGGGAATCCCACCTTGGTCCATGGCTTACACGCTTTGTGAATGGTACAGTGACAAGCCTCTACTACTTGAATAACATCGTTAATCCAGTCTTTGTGCCTTTGCATGGAAAACAGAGGACTAATTTCATCTTGATGGATGACAAGGCTCCAGCTCATCGAGGTCGCATCATTAGGGAGCGGCTGTTGGAGACTGGGGTACCTCAAATAGAGTGACCTGCACTTTCTCCAGACCTGAACCCCCTAGAAAACCTGCTTTATCAGCTGATTCATCATGTAGAAGCTTGTAACTCTGTACCCCTGGACCACAATGTCTTGAGGCGTGTCCTTCAAGAAGAGTGGGATGCCATGCCCCAGCAGTCAATAACTCGACTTGTGAACAGCATGATGTCGCTGTCAAGATGTTATTAATGCTTAAAAGGGTTTTCTCACTACAGGCTTTCATGGACATCTTAAGCTTTCTCTTTCTTACAGCTTAAATCCAGGGGTGGGGAGAGCTCAGTGAATGGACGCATGCTGAGAGAGCTCCGCTTCCAGGCCGCCCGTTAGTGCTTCCCACCAGCTGAAAACCAGCCCTAGATGGGGAGAAATCGGTCCCAGGCGCCTAAGAGAACCTCTACCTCCAAATCTGTGCCTCCTACGCCGGGTACCGGGTTGGACCGCTTCATAACCAGGAGTGCGGTCAGACGCGGCCGCACTGAGGAGCCCGCGCCATCTTCCCACCGCAGTCAGAGCAGGGAGCGCGGATACTGAGGCTTACACCGGCGGTTTCCTCCGCCGCAGCGATTCCAGCCACTGCGAACTCTGCCTCCTCCTGCTACACCACCGGACCGGGTAAGCAGCACAACCATCTTGAGCCCCTGGCTCCTGCTCTGCCACACCACGTGGCCGACGCCATTATAGCCTCCGGTCCTGACCGCAGGGGCACCACAGCAGAGGTCGTTTACAGGCCGGATTCCCCAACCTCTGGCTCCCTGCTACTGTGCCCACCAAGCAGGTCACAAACTGTACCATACACCCCTCTTAAACCTCAGGGGATCATCTTTCAGCCTGCTACGCCTGTAGCTCCTGGCTCACCTACTGCTTTAGCCACGCAGGCTAATCCCCCTGTGTAGTCATCTGGGTTCTACTCCTCCTCTGGGACTGCTTCTGCAACCCAAGGCCCTTCAAGTGCTGCAGTGGTTTCTGGCTCCCATGTGCTCCTCCTGCTGCCACAGGGTCCACAAATCCCATGGAGTCCCGCTCCCACCCATTGACTCCCCCCCCGGTGCCATCACAGGCGAAAGCTGCCATGCCTTAAAACCAATATTAGGCATCACACAGGGAGGAGGCACTCAGAGGGTCTGTCGCCTTCACCCCCACAACTGTGGGATGAATCCCAAGAGGACTCCAGAGGTCCGTTTTCAGCACACTCTTCGGGGGGTGCCCCCCCACACTCTCCGCCCAGATGCTCCTGAATTTCCTCAAGGTCCCTGCACATTGTCCCCCCCACCTCCGCCAAATGCTCAGCAGTAGTGTTGAGCGATTACGTTGGCCATCGACATCGGTCGATGGTCGATAGTCGACCATCATCGACAAGATAGTCGATGGTCGATAGTAGATTATGATCGATGACCATTAAAGTCTATGGGAGAGCAACAACACCTTCATTCTTACACCCAAACAGGGCTGGAGAAGCTGGAATTAAAATCCACAACAGTCAAATGGATACGTTCTACATCTTAGGCAACACACTTAGGTTATAAAAGCCACAGAAAAAAAATCACAGACCATTCACTATCCCTGTTGTAGCAGGGGAGTGGATCCGCTGGGCCAACGCAAGCGATGATAGCTAAGCCACGCCAGGGAATGGAATCTAAGTAGCCCCCCGGTTTTCACCAGAGCCCGCCGCAAAGCGGGATGGACTTGCTGCGGCGTGAGGCTACCAGGTCGTTACCCCTGACGTGACTGGCTTGTGATGGCGGCCGGGGTACAGCGTGGTACAGAAACGTAATCCGGAGGCGTAGTCAGGGACAGGCAGAAGGTCAGGCCAGGCAGCAGAGGTTCGTAGTCAGAGATGGGCAGACGGTCAGGGCAGGCGGCAAACAGGCAAGGTCAGGAAACGTAAGCAAGCGGACTGGTACACGGGTAATCAAGACTGAACTCCAATACTCCCCACACGCACCAACAACACACCCACAGACGGGCAGGAAGTGCTGGGGGTGGATACCTTAAATAGAACCAGCGCCCGATAATAGACCACTTATCGGGACGCTGGCCCTTTAAATTTAGAGAAGCCGGCGCGCGCGCGCCTTAAGCAGCGGCTGCGCGCACGGCGGCCAGGACAGGCAGGAGCGGCGTTCACAGGAGCGCGGAAGGGTAAGGAAGCACGCCAGGCCGGGACAGCAGAGGATGGTCGCGGGCAGCCGGCCGCCCGCCAGCCCCTGAGAGCAGCAGAGGCGCAGGGGCAGCGGAGCCCGCGACCCCCGTGACACCTGTCTTGTACCACAGCATGACCCTTAAACCTGCATGACCCACAAATTAAAAAGTGACAGAAGGCAGTATTATTTGAACCATCATTTTACTTGAACTGGACATTGAATATCCCTGTCCTGGAACACAGCATGAGCCCCAAACCTGCATGACCCCCACATTTAAAAAGTGCCGGAAAAAGGAGTCTTTCAACCAACATTTTAGTTTCACTGGACATTGACTATCCCTGTCCTGGGCCACAGCATGAGCCCCAAACCTGCATGACCCCAGATTAAAAAGTGCCGGAAAAAGGAGTCTTTCAACCACCATTTTAGTTTCACTGGACATTGACAATACCTGTCCTGGGCCACAGCATGAGCCCCAAACCTGCATGACCCCCACATTAAAAAATAGCCGCAAGAATAAGTCATGCTACCACCATTTTAGTTTCACTGGACATTGACTATCCCTGTCCTATACCATAGCATGAGTCCCAAAACTGCATGACCCACAGATTAAAAAGTGCTGGAAAAAAGAGTCTTTCAACCACCATTTTAGTTTCACTGGACATTGACTATACCTGTCCTGGGCCACAGCATGAGCCCCAAACCTGCATGACCCCCACATTTAAAAAGTGCCGGAAAAAGGAGTCTTTCAACCACAATTTTAGTTTCACTGGACATTGACAATCCCTGTCCTGGGCCACAGCATGAGCCCCAAACCTGCATGACACCAAATTAAAAAGTGCCGGAAAAAGGAGTCTTTCAACACCATTTTAGTTTCACTGGACATTGACTATCCTGTCCTGGGCCACAGCAATGAGCCCCAAACCTGCATGACCCCAGATTAAAAAGTGCTGGAAAAAGGAGTCTTTAAACCCACCTTTTTAAGTTTCACTGGACATTGCTATCCCTGTCCTGGGCCACAGCATGAGCCCCAAACCTGCAATGACCAGATTAAAAAGTCCCGAAAAAGGAGTCTTTCAACCCCCATTTTAGTTTCACTGGACATTGACTATCCCTGTCTGAGCCACAGCATGAGCCCTAAACCTGCATGACCCCAGATTAAAAAGTGCCGGAAAAAGGAATCTTTCAACCACCATTTTAGTTTCACTGGACATAGACTATCCCTGTCCTGAGCCACAGCATGACCCCAAACCTGCATGACTACAGATTAAAAAGTGCTGAAAAAGGATCTTTAAAACCCATTTAGTTTCACCGGACATTGACTATCCCTGTCCTGGCCACAGCATGAGCCCCAAACCTGCATGACCCCAGATTAAAAAGTGCCGGAATAGGAGTTTTTCAACCACCATTTTAGTTGAATGGACATTGACTATCCTGTCCTGGGCCACGCAGAGCCCAAACCTGCATGACCCCAGAATAAAAAGTGCCGGAAAAAGGAGTCTTTCAACCCCCCATTTTAGTTTCACTGGACAATACTGTACCTGTCCCGGGTAGTGCTTGCCCTCCGTTAAAGAGTGCGGGCCAATTGAGCTTCACTTGGAAATACTGGAGGTTTAACGCTCTGTTCTACCCCGGTGCCCTTTTTCTTGGGATTCTTTTTCTCATTTTTTCTCCAACGTGCTGGAGGAAATGTCTCTGTTCTTTGTTCTCTGTCCGTGCTCCATGCTCCTGTCCTCTGAATAACCTACATCTGGTCAAGTCTTCCTGTACCTCCCTTGTAAAAATTCAGAGGGAATTTTTTTACCAACTATTTTTTACATGCAGTTTTTTAGTAGTTTAATTCTAGAAAAACACATTTTTAAATAGGATGGAACCCCACCATGTCTTTGTTTCTCTTTTTTAATTGTATTAAATGGGTTGTCTCCCAAAACAGGGATTGATAGCTCTGTTAAATATCTTGCAAAACAAATCATTTTGCATATGTTTCCTTTAAAACAGTGTCCTCCCTTTTCCCTTTTTTTGAGAGCACCATCACCCTTGACCCACTCTTGACAATTGTGAGGAAAAAATTTGTTGGGAAAAAAATTTTTTTTTTAGAAAGGCCCTGTGAAAATACTGCATGCCAAGAAAAAATCCCCCCAAAAAATTAAAAACAGGGCCCCAATGACCCCACTTTGGAAAAATTGGGGAAAGAAAAAATGTCTTTAGAAAAAACCCAATTTTTTATAATAGGACCGGGTTATTTTTGCTCCCTTTTTCAGAGCACATGCCCCAAAAAAATTATAAAAATGACTTCTCAGCCACTTTTAAAAAAAATTGTGAGGGAAAAATTCCCCTTTAAAAGCCACATTTCTTTTCCCAAAAAGGGACCAGGGTTATTGTTTAAAATCTCAAAACAAAATGCCCCTAAAAAATTATAAATAAGCCCTTCCCCAGCCAAAAAATTTAAAAAATTTTGTAAATTGGAAAATCCCCAACTTAAAAGCCAAATTTCTTTTCCCAAGGGGACCATAATTATGGGCTGTATCCAAAGCAACATGACCTCAAAAACCATTGACAATGCAAAAAACTTCTTAAGATAAAGGAGAAAAAGGAATAGGTTTTTAGTCATGAAAAACCCTTTCGTCTTTTACATCTCCTCCCCCAGAAAACCAGCAAAAGGGGGAAATGTTGGGGAAAAGAGAATAAAAATTGCAGTAAGAAAATGATCATTTTTTAAAAAAAATTTTAAAAAGGACCATTTCTGTTTGAAGAGGGAAAGGGGGAAAATAGACCGGCAATAATCGGTGACCTCCCGGGAATTGGGGGACAAAATCAGAGGGTCCATGCCCGATTTAATTTTTGATGAAAATCAAATGAAACCACATTTTCTGTGGAAAAGCGGGGGGGGTGCGTTTGTTGTAATTACTCCCTCCAGCTGTGCTGAAAGGTTTCCCCACAGATTTTGACGCCACTGCTGGGGAGGACAACACCTCTATGGCGTGGCAAGCCAGCTCCGGGGCCCTTTGTCCATTTTTTGGAAACCCCGAAATTTTATTTGGGTCCCAAAAAAAACAAAAAAAACGGTTTTTGAGACGCAGAAAAGTCCGTTTACACATGGGTCTTTTGCTGGTTCCCGGTTTTTTGGGTGTGTGGGCCCCGCAATTTATGGGGTTTTATGAGGGGGGGAAATAAAGATTGCCATTAGGCTTCTGCCCCCTTGCCTGTCTGCCCCTCGGCTACTTTTGGGACTCTAAAATGCTGGTTTACGTCGCCGGGTGTTGTTCCAACCCCTGACATTTTAAGAACGTGAAACAGACGCAAAAAGATGGGTTTCCCTTTTTTCAATCAGCAAAGGGCTCTGTTTTTTGCCCTTTTTTACTCCCCTATTTTGGGGGGGGTGGAAGGAAAGTGCTGATTTTTGGGTTTGTAACCCGGGGATCCAGGAGGGGGGCCACACATTAAAAAATTGTTCCCTTTGGATGGGGCCCTTAAAAGGAAAGGGCATGTTTGGGGGAAATGGAGCAAAAAAAGCACTCATGTGAAAAGATGGAGCCTTGATTTTCCCCAAGGCCCCTGGGTCGGGGGCCAGAAAACGCCCCCTTTTTCTTTTTTTTATTTTTTCCCTCCCTCCCCCCTCAAATTCGCGCCAACCTCTTTCCCCGGGAAAGGGGGTCGGTAACGTCGGGGTCCCAGGGGGAAAACCTCCTCCCCCTCCTTCCCCTCCTCCGCCCTTCCCCCCGGCAAAAAAGCTTCAACCCCAGCCCGACTTGCCCTGAGAAGGGTGCACCCTGAGAGCTATACCCCAAAAACCTTGCCTACCCCGGACCCCGAACCACTTTTCCCAATGAAAAGACCTAAAAATTGGGGAAAAATGTCGGGCCTTTTGGATTCGAAAGGGGGAAAGGGGTCCGTGTTTTTTCATTTTGTTCTGTCCCTCATTTCCCTCCCCTGGCCGGGAACCCGTTGTTTCTAGTGTCCCCAAAGATCGTTCCAAAAACTAAGATCACCCAATGGTCATGCTGACAAGGGGGGATCCCTCCGCACTGACCATTTTGTTGGCTTTTCAAAAACGGCCCAAAGGGTGGTGCAGAGCCCCTTTCCCCCTGCCCCCCACCCCTCGGGGGCTCAAAAAACCCCGAGGTCCGCACCCGCTTTGTCAGCCCAATGTTTTCCCCTTTTGTCTGCGTAAAGGCATTGCATGCTGGGGACAATCGTTGGGGCATGTGGAGGGTGGAATTCCCGCGGTTCCCACGTCAAAAATGAGCGGTTTACGGGGAGGCCCAGCTGACGCTGCCCAAATCAGCCAAGGGGGGACGAAGGGAGGGGGGGCGAACGGGGGAAGTGCGAACTTAGACTTCGACCTTCCTCAGCAGGGGGAGTCCAGACCCGGGGGAGCTTTTTAGGGAAAATTTTGGGAAAGACAAGGGTTCATGACATTGGGCCCGGCAAGGGTGTGCCCCCAACCCACCGATCTTAAGGGGGGCCAGCAGGGGTTTTTGCCCTTATTTGCCACCCCCAACCCTTTCCCCTTTGGGCCAAGGTTTTTTTCCCCCACCCGCAGCGCTTGGTCTCGTTGCGGAAAAGCCGTCCAAAAGGTTCCTGACCTGTGGGGTTTTGGCGGTCTCCAAGGGACAGAAATTAAAATTTCCCCAAAACGGCCTGGTTTTCCCCTGGGCACGTGATGCCACCAGAGGACCTTGGGGGAAAGAGCCCTGCACCAACCCTGGGGTTTTGAAGGTGTGCGCCGAGCCGAGAAACCCCCGTCACCCCCCTGAGACTTCCACCCCCGCTCAACCCCGGAGCCTGTCAAGAGATTTTAAAACCCCCTTGGCCCTGAAATTTCCCGGGCCAGGTCGGTGGTCAGATGGGAATTTTTCCGGCCACAGATGCAGAAAAACGCGCTTGAAATTTTAAAATGACAAGGGGGGGGGCTGGCCGGGGCCCGGGAAAGGTTTTCTGGCAAAAGGAAATCCCCTGCTCGGGGATCTGGTATTGGGGGCAGGCAAGGGCCATGACGTGGCGGGGAAACCCCTCTGGGTCCAAAAACGGGAAAGGGGGAAAATTTCCAAGGGGCCCAAAACCTGGAATGCCCGGGCATTAAGGGTTTTGGCTTTGAAATTTGGGTTTGGGGGAAAAGTTTTTCTTCTGCCCCCAAACCCGGAAGAAAAGAAGGGGGGGTTTGGGTGCTAAGGGGCTGGCCCCTGTGCGGGCGTGCAGGTCCTTAAAATGGCGGGAGGGAAGGGGTAGGGGTGGGTCCCCTGGTGGTGCTGGGGTAAAGCGGGCGACGGTGGGGGCTTTTAAACGGGGCGGCCCCCGAAACATGACCAGGAAAACTTTGGGCATGAGGAAAGGCTTGGTGGTTGGGGGGGGAGGGGGAGGCGGGGCAAAAGGGTGGACAGTGGTTGGAGGGCCCGGGTTAAATCTGGCCTTTTTTGGGCCCAAAAATTTTCCTCCCCTTTTTCAACCCATGCATTCGCTGCATTTGAAAAAGACCCTTTTTTGGGGGTGGGTTAACCCCCTAAGGTTCTTTCCTCTATTATGCGTTTACGGCAAAGGCAGGCTATGGGCATCGTGAGTGAATTTAGAGGGTTGCCCAAAGAAGGCCCACGCTTGAGAGGTCCTGGAAATTTTTTTACCGGGGAATTTAAACCCCGGGGGGCGGGGTTTGCGCTGGGCCGTGGGCTGGCGGGGAAAAAATATCAGGGGGACTTTCGACCACCCCTCCCTTTTTTGGGCGGAAAACCCTACTGGAAACCCCTACCCCTCGTCTTCCCCCTTTTTGCCCAAGGTTTGAAGCCCCCTCGCAAGCAAATTCTGCTGTAAATTACCACATTGGATCTGAAATTTTTGGTCATCCCTCATCTCATCAACAAAAGGTGACTTCGTGTCCTGACATTCTGCACCCAGGAGCGGGCGGCTACAAGCAAGGGGGACTGCAAGGCGTTGCCGACCGCCCCAATTTTTCCCGATTGACCGGCTTCCTTCTCCCCCTTGATGGAAATCAGTAAGGGGCGCAGGGGCAGAAAAAATCATCATCTTTGGCCTTTTGGAACCCTTTTGACATGCCTTTTAAACCCCCAAAGTTTTTGTCATCAAAGATTCTTAAAAAAAAGGGTTTTTCCCCACGTGGTGGGTAAAACAGGTTAAAAAGGGGGCTGCTTCAGTTGGAGGAATGCTGATGACGCTGATGACGAACATTTGGGGCCCTTTTGGAACGGGGAGGACGAGGAGGAAAGACTGTGGATGCGGGGTTTGCTTTAAACCCACTGAAGGACAGATTGGTGCGCTTTTCCCGTTATTTGAGATTCACGGGCCCCCTTTCCCAAACGATGACGGGCCCTTACTTCCTGAAACCCGACGATCCGCGGGCCCATGCGTTTTTTGTCGCCAGCACGGGAAAGGGAGCATTTTTCCCTGAAAACTCAAAACCCCCTTTGTCCTACCCCCCTCTTTGCTGCTTATAAACCTGCATTTCGTCCATTTCAGAAATATAATAAATTTGGAAGGTTTTAAAAAGGGGGGGGGGGGGGTTTTTGGGAAAATTTTTATTTAAAAGACGGCAAAATCAAGGCTATTCCCAAATCCCTAAAATTAAAAAAAAAATTGCTGTATTCAAAATTTTTAACTGCAAAGTAGACTTCAACAAAGGGCCTGGCCAAAGTGAAAAAAACATTAAAAAATTTTAAAATTGGGGTTTAATCCCAAGGGTATTTTTGGAACTTATCAATTCACCTGGGGGTGACTCCCAAAATTTGCTGCTTTCTTTTTTAAAATTGCAAGGTCCCTAAAATGAACAAAACTGTAGTGCCCCAAGTGAAAAAAAACGAAACCTAAATTTATTCGGATAATACAAGGGTTTTTTTTTTGGCACCTACCCAAAACCTTTTGTGACAACAAAAATTCTGGTTTCCCTTTTTTAAATCCAAGGTGGATATATCAACAAAAGGGGGAAGGGGGCCAAAAAAAAAATTGAAACCCCTATCTAAAAATTTTGTGTACTGAAATTAAAGTGGAGTTTTGCACCAAACCCAAAAGAGACCTGCAGTTCCTAGAAAAGATTTGTATCCTAATACAAAATTCCAGGTGCCCAATAAACCAAAGGGAAAAAAATTTTAATAGAAAACTGTTAAAAATTTAAAAATTTGACAGTGCAATGTCTACACTAATTTTGGGAAAAAATTTTTTCCCCGTAAATTTTTTATGGGGCTTTTTGGTTGCCTGCGGGGCCCCCCCGCTTCCCCCCCTGAATTTTCGGGGGAAATGGGCCTTTTTAAAAATTTTCTACCTAACTATATAAAATTTCCAATCTCTAATTTTTAACAAGTTGTTAAAGGTTTACAGCAAAAAGGAGGCTTTTTTCTGTGGAAATTGAATAATTTCGCTGAAGGTTGGGGAAAAGGCAAGCCACTCCCACTGCTAAAGAGACGCTGAAAACACTGAAGGGGGAAAAGGAAGGGCTGTTCTAGTAAAAAAAGAAGGGGAATTTGATTTTTTCCAGCCAATCGGCAACCATACAAATCCCGCTCTTATGTGCAACACACTCCCCACCCTTCCCCTATTCTGTAAGCTGATTTGTTTCCTCCAAAATGCAGGAAAGGGCCGAAAATGGCGCAATTTAATAGTTTAAAGCAAAGATTTTAAACCCAAATTATCGTTCGATCTAAAAAATTTTCCCATTTAACATAAAAAAACTGTTTCCCATTTCAACTTTTTCGATAATAAGGGCGTCAACACTACTCAGCATTTGGGCAGATTATCTTCCCAATACTACCCACCCTTTTGGGAAAACCCGGGGGTTCCAAATTTTTTATATTGAGGGTGAAAGAAAACCTTTCATGCAGGGGGATTTTGGTCGCTGCCCACAGGGGTATTACGCATTTACAGGAGAGTAGACGTCTTTGATAAGGGCCATGGTGTTTTTCTCGCAATTACCCATCTTCCCTCCACCCCAAACCCTTTTTAAATTTAAGCATCAGTGGACGTTTATCTTTGGTTGTCATGTGGAAGATATGGACCAAAAGGGGGGGCCGGGAAAAACATTGGGTCCGAGGGGTTGCCCAAACTAAAAAAATGCCGGGCCGATCCCTTTAACAAGGTGGGTTTTTATTTTAAAAGCAATTTTTTGGGGGAAAATGCCCTCTCACCCCAAACAAGTTGGGGCAGAGCCCATAGAAACCCCCTTTGCCCCCAAAAAATTCCTTTACCTCTCCCGTGGGATGTCATCTGTTGTGTGCACGATTTTGTTACCAAGGAGAACATTATGATGAAAGCTTGGGCCATGCGCACATTGGAATATGAGGGGGAACAGATCCACTTATTTCAGGATCTGTTGTGGGTCACTCTACAGAAAAGACATCTCCTAAAGCCACTACTTTCCACTCTAAGGGAGCATCAGATCCCGTATAGATGAAGCTTCCCTTTCGCTCTCATTGCTCAGATGGACGGCCGTGTGGTCACCCTCAAAACCCATGAGGACATGCAGCCATTCTGTTATGCTCTGCAGATTCTGGTTCCACAGCTTCTGGACTGGGACTTGGATGTTCTTTCTACCCCTCCTTCGCCGTCCTGGCAACGGTCACCACAAAGAGGGCGACCCCCGCCGGTGGGGTCCTGGCTGGACGCAGACTCCCACACACACCCCTTCGCTAGCACTGATCTGGAGATTCTTGAGTTTTTCTAATGTACCTTTCTCTCCCTAACTAGGCTTTAGCTAAAGTATTATTCCTTCAGGATGTGGGTATTAAAAATTTATGTTTGTTTATCTACAATACGGGCGGCTTGGTTAAGGTAGCAGCTTGTCCTCCACACATTAGGTCTAACCCGGTTATTGGTTTTAGATCTTTGGTTCCGCATTCACTGTTCTCCTCCGGCGCTCGAGCCCCATCTTTGTTATCTGTTCAGGTATCTTCATTTCTTTTGGATTTTGAGAGATTTGCCTCTGTGTACAATCTCTTTTCCTGTGGTAACTAGGGCTCCCTCTGTGGGAGGGGGAGCTTTTTGCTTTATAGACAGGAGGATAGAGGGTCCTTGGTGGACTTATTTGGTCCCTTCTTTTCCATATTTCCCCCTTCTTTTTTTCATAAGGGGTATATTCTTGGACACCTCTTCTCCTCCTCTCTCCCCTACCCAGAGAATTCTATTGGACGCTGCGTTTCAGTTTTCTTCTGGGTTTTTTCGAACATTTGGTTTAATTATTCTTGATTTCTAGCAGATATTTGTTAAGTGTTTCCCTGTCTTGTATTCTTTTCTGTTCACCCATCGTGTCTTTCCCTTCCTCGTGCTCATTATGGTTAACTGCGTTACCATTAATGCGAAGGGCCTAAATTCAGATGTGAAGCGCCATCTCTTATTGCGTGAACTACGCTCCTTGATGGCGGATATCGCTTTCATTCAAGAAACCCATTTTGACCTGGTGGTTCTTTCAACTTTGCTAAAGCAGCCTTTCCTGTGGCCTATTCTGCTTCCAGTGGTCAGAAAAAGGCCGAAGTTGTGGTCCTCATTTCAGCAACCTGCCCCTTTCAGGTCACCAGCTCAGAGCTGGACACTCTGGGTCGCTATATTATCCTCCAGGGATCCTTGTATGGGACCTCGCTGACATTGTGCACTGTTTATGCTCCTAACTCATCTCAAACACGATTTCTCTCACGAGTCCTTGCTAAACTGTCCAGACTCCCTCCAGAAGCTCTTATCCTGGGAGGAGACTTCAATCTAGTGTTCTCCCCGACGTCGGATAGGCATTCCCTGCAGGGTAGACCCCCTCCAGAGCCTCGCTGCAAGCGTCCACAGAGTTACGGAAATTGATCAGGAAACATGGTCTCTATGATCTGTGGAGGATTAACCATCCTACTGATCGGTCCTTCACTTTCTATTCCTCCCCGCACCAGACGCATCCCGTCTGGACTGCTTTTATGGCAATGTCCCGGTTTTGCGCATGATGTCTGATTCGCAAATTGGCCCCATATCGTGGTAAGACCACGCGCCAGTCTCCCTCTTTCTAAAAACTGGTATCCCCTGTTCCCATTCCTGCCATTGGCAATTGAACGACTCCATGCTGAAAAGATCCATCCTGCGAGAGGAGATTCATGGCGCCCTCACTACTTTCTTTGACTTGAATGAAGGGTCGGTCGGCTCCATGTCAACGCTTTGGCAGGCTCACAAAGCAGTTCTCAGCGGAACATGTATCTCTATTTGGGCTAGGCTAAAGAGGGATGCCAGGGAGAAAGTTAAGTCTCTGCATCTCCGTCTTCAGACCTTACAAACCACAATGTTCTCCAGGCCAAATTTACGCACTCTACGCTCTATCATTGAAGTCAGATCCCACCTTAAGGATCTAGCATTGCGAAAAGTTGAGCAATTGCTACTTTATTCTAAGCAGAAATTTGTCAATAAAGCTCACACTCTTTTGGCCAGGCAATTGAAGGACAGACGGGTCGATTCTACTCCTCAGGCTTTGAAAGGCCCAGACGGCTCTCTGACTTACAATCCCAAAATTATGGGCAGTCTGTTTCATCAGTTTTTTTCTGACCTGTACTCTCTGCCCAAGAGTCCCCAGGCGGCCGATGCACTTAATTCACCCATTGAGCTGGACGAGCTGCTAGGAGTAATTAAAGATCTCCCTAATGGTAAAGCCCCCGACCCAGATGGGTTTCCATACTCATATTATAAAACATACTCCCAGGAGTTGGCTCCTCGCATGCTCTCCATGTATAATGTCTTCCTGGATGGCTCTGACATCCGGAGGAAATGTCTCATTCCTATCTCACTCTTATTCCTAAGCAGGGGAAGGATCCATCAGAATGTGCAAGCTACAGACTGATTGCCCTCCTGAACTCTGACATAAAACATTTTTCTAAGCTTTTAGCCAATCGTTTGAACTTTTGGCTTCCACAACTAGTCCATAAGGATCAGGTGGGATTTGTCCCGTGCCGACAAGGTGGAGACAACACCCGACAAGACATTGACTTAATTGAGGTCGCAAATTTACAAAACAATGAAGCTCTACTCCTCAGCTTCGATGCAGAAAAGGCCTTTGACCGCCTCAGCTGGCCCTTTCTGTTTGAAACACTTAGGTCCTTTGGTATCACCGGTAATTTTTTGCAGGCCATCAAGGGTCTCCATTCCTCTCCATCAGCCTCCATAAAATTACTTCATGAGACCACTTCTCTTTTTAGGATTCACAATGGCACATGCCAAGGTTGTCCCCTTTCCCCTCTACTCTTCATACTTTGTATGGAGCCCCTTGCATCTAAAATTCTCTCTCATTCGTCCATTTCAGGTATTCATGTCAGGGATAGAGAGTTTAAAATCTCCCTTTTTGCGGACGACGTCCTACTGACACTGACTGACCTTGTCCCCTCTCTCTCTAGCTTGCACATTCTTTTGGCAGACTTCGGACGGCTTTCGGGCTTTAAGGTAAACATGTCTAAGACGGAGGCCCTCCCCCTTAATATTTCAGCTGGGACCATGGCTGAGCTCCAGTCTCTTTTTAAGTACAGATGGCAGAGTGTTTCCATAAAGTACCTAGGTGTCAACTTGACTCCAGATTACAAATCCCTTTATGGTGCTAATTTCCCTTCCCTCTTTCAAGAGATACGTATCCTTCTATCTAAGTGGCACTCCTTGACCTTATCCCTTCGAGGGCGTATAGCTTCGGTCAATAGGGAAATTCTCCCCACAGTATTGTGTCTCTGTGTGACCCTCCCGCTCCTTGTCCCACGAAAGGCTCTGAAATCCCTGCACACGACAATTTTTTAATTTATATGGGCTCATGGTCGTCACCGAATTGCCAAAGAGGTGCTGATGGCGAGCAAAACTAGGGGGGGGGGTGTTGGCTGCTCCGAACATACTGAAATATTACTGGGCGTCCAGTTTACGCGTTATCCCTGCATGGTCCACATTGTCAGCATTTTCTAAATGGATGGAAATTGAGATGTTGTGGATGGCTCCGTTCCACCCCAATATGTTCCTGTGGCATGCTAGGGATACTCTGGGCCTTTGCTAGGGCCAATGGCATTTACTAAGTCCATCTGGAAACATTGTTGGGATAGATTTACCCTGGCCTCTAAGGCCTCCCCGATGTCCTCATTACTTTACACCTCTTTTTTGCCGGCCAGTACATCAGCCTCTTTTGTGACACCGTGGCAACAAAACAACCTATTTAGTTTTGGAGATATAGCCCACTTTTGTACCAGGGAACTTATTCCATTTGCAGAGCTTTGTAATAAATATGAGCTTTCGTCTAGGGCGCAATTCTCCTTTCTCCACCTAATGCAGGCTCTCACAAGGGGTTCTTCGCCCTCCAGTCCTACTCCTTTTGAGAGGTTGTGCGAGTTGGGGTTGTCGACCAGAGGGCTCATCTCAAATATTTATGCCATACTCAATGATCCTCCCCCAGATTCGGAATTATACTATCCGTATATGCATAACTGGGAGGGCTATCTGGGATGAAAGCTCCCATATCGTACTTGGCAGGTCATATGGCATAGAGCGGCTACTTCCTCGACTTGCACTACTAACAAGGAGAATCAATACAAAATCCTAATGCATTGGTACCACACCCCAGAGTTGCTCCATAAATTTAATCCTGCTGTCTCAAATGCCTGTTGGAGGTGTGGCGCTATTCCTGGTTCCTTAACTCATATTTTTGGGGACTGCCCAGGTATACAATTGTTTTGGGTACCCGGTCAGCGAGGTCCTAACGGGGATCTTTAATCGGAGAATCTCAATGGATCACTCTGTTTTTCTTTTGAATGTTCCATTGACTGGTCTCCCCAAAAAAGCTTCTAAACTGCTTCTTCATATCCTTACGTCCGCTAAGTGTTTGATCTCTGTCTTCTGGAAGCAGCCACACCCTCCATCTCTACATGACTTACATACGCGGATATGTGAAGTGCAACGTGTGGAACGGCTCACATCTTACTTGCACGATAAACCAGATGTTTATGATGCGGTATGAGAGCCTTGGATTTCCTATTGGGAGAAGTTGAGGTCATAGCTTATCGCTCCTGCATTGATATTGCCTCCCCCCCCCTTTTAATTTCCTTGTGTGTGTCTAGTCTTGTGTCCACCTGTGTTTGTCTTGTCTGACTATCGCATTACTCCCTGCAGTAGGTTATATAGTTATATGCTATTATTGTATTTCAGACTCTGTTTCATTTTCTAAGAACGAGGCTTATGATTTTGTTCTGTTTCAACTTTAATACCTGAATCTTGGTGTATGCAATTCATAACCTTCTTTTTCTTTTCCTGTACCAAATTTTATTGAGATAAAATATTAATAAAGATACAGTTAAAAAAAAATCCAGGGGTGGGTCTCTCTTTCCAGTAGGCGTGTCTCCCCTCACTGAAGACTGGTTGTATTTTTTTTTTTTTTCATTTTTTCTTTGCTGCCTCACAGGAGCCAACATTTTTTTATTTTATGATACATAATATATAGACTGGGGGCCCCTATAACCTACTGGGGGATGTCTATATACATAATCTACCCACTGGAGTGCCATTTAACCTGCTAGGGGATGTCTATATTCCTACAGATGGGGGACGCAAAACCTGCTGGAGGACATACGTACAGACTGGGGGAGGCCATAACCTGCTGGGGGACATCTATATACCTAACTACCTACTTTGATCTTTGATAGTATATATACCTACCTAAAGAAGTAACCTGTTTACCCACCTACTGGGGGGCTGTATATATACCTTATCATAGACACTGAAAGTGGCTGTATACCTATCTATAGGGCACCCTGTATACTTACTTACATACTGTACCTATAGTACCTCTCTACTGTGGGGGACTATATAAACTACCTATAGGTGTTGCCATATACACCTTTCTACATGCTGAGGGAGGATATTTACCAAGAGTACCTATATTTCTTCCTACCTGTTAATGTGACTTAAATACCTACCTAACAAGGGGCTATATGCATACCTTTTGAGGGGGTCTATATAACTTATGGGGACCTATAGGAACAATGGGTAACTCCCCATCCCCCACAGCAAGAACCTGGCTTTCCTATAGTAGAAATGATGGTTGCTGTGGGAATGTAGCATCACCATGCTTTCCTATAAAAATCCTCATTAGGTAGGGAGGTATAAACCCCCAACCACAATAGTAGGTAGGTAGGAAGGTAGATATTTATATAGGTGCTGGAAAATTGAGGATTCTAAAATGTTTGTGCAGAGACGAGTTGTGGCCGGGAGAAGTCATCATGGCGGTCTGGCCGGATGGAGTGCAAAAAGAAAAGAGAAGGACTCCCATCAGAGGAGACGTCAACTGTGAGTCTCTTTATGTAACTGCACTGTAATCACTTATTTGTGCAGGGTCTGCGTACAACTGTTATCTACCACTATATGGTCACTCTATGGCAGTATTATATATCTGCAGAGTGGTAGTCATATGTGGTGGTAGCATTTGGTCACTATCTGGCAGGATTATTTGGCCCTTAAGTAGTAATATTATTAGGTCTTGGTATTGTAGGATTTACTTAAAGGGGTTTTCTTATCACAAGATTTCGCAGACATGAACTGTTTCTCTCTCTTACAGTTTCAAATCCAGGGGCAGGTTTCTCCTTCCAGTAGGCATGTCTTCCTCACTGAGGAATGGTGACATCATCATCATTTTGTGTGAGCAGTGGAAGGGAGAGGATGTCACAGCTCTGCAGACCACCTGCAATGGTCAGTTCTCATACCTGGAGAGCTGTCACCTCCCTCCACAAGCTCCTTGTAATCAGAACACCTGTATTAGTGCAAACAGCTATATATACAGCTTGAACTGCTACAACAACTGTGAGAAATGCAGTGTATAAGGTTGTGTTATATGGGGGAGAGAGTGAATCTAGCAGCTAGAGCAATTGCCCAGATCCTTCACATAGAACTGTCATTGGGAAAGAGCATAGAGAGCTCAGACAGCCTTTATAGCACAGCTTAGAGAGAGTGAAAGGCAATGATAACATAGACACAGCTAGCAGCCAGCACAGAAAGACAGTTTCATTTTCGTTTTCACACAGCTCAGAGGGAAGTCAGTGCAGGACAGCCAATAACAGGACAGGGGGCATATCCTGCACAGGGGCCATGTCCCGACCAGAGCTGGATATCAGGCAGCCAATCACAGCAAAGATGGCATGGCCTGACCCCAGGCTTCAGATTTATCTCTAGACACTAACAGAATAGCTAATATCTGCTCTACTAAATGATTTAGATAATACAAACCAATTGCAAAAGTGCTTTCTGTCCCCATCATTACAGTTAAGATCTTTGTTGTGATAAAACCCCTTAAAGGCCATATGACACGTTATTGAAACATTGACATTTCTTGATAGTTCATACCGTCCACTATTGTTTGCTTTTGCTTCATTAAATTTCTGAAGATGAGAAAATCAACATTGCATTGACACAGCGACTCAGCTGATCCCATAAGTTTTCCAGGGGGTTCAGGTCTGGAGAAAGTGCAGGCCACTTACCCCAGGTAACCCAGTCTCCAACAGGTGTTCCATAATGCTGCGACCTCGATGAGCTGGAGCATTGTCGTCCATGAAGATGAGATTAGCTCTGTGTCATATATATGCAGTATATGCATTATTTATAGTGTATATCTATCTATCTATCCATATATACAACTATATATATATACTGTATCTATCTATGTGTACTGTATCTATCTCTCTATAAATGTATATATAGTTTTTTACAATGTATGCAATGTATGCAGTAAATATATATATTATATATAATATATATATATATATATATATATATATATATATATATATATATATATATATATATATATATATATTGTGGGGATTCAACTCAGTGGTAATAGAAATAACAATGTCCTCGGCACACATGGAGCACTTTTGGCTTTTATTTAGCCACAGTTCCCATATATGTAAAAACGAAAAAAACAGGGTTTAAAACTTAGCCTTAAAAATGGAAACAAACACAGTTATGTGTATCACTCACAGTTCATAGAATCCCGGGGGTTCAGTCTCACCCAGCTGGGGGGGAATTGGCACAGGGTTTAAGCTTGCAGGCAGGAGCACAGCCTTTCCACCTTCCTCTCAGTCAGACCAAACTCACTGACTGAGCACCCCCCTTTCCCCCTGATTCTCAGACTTCCTGCCTTAAGTAGGCCTGGCCAAAACCTGGGCCGGATACCTGGGAGCAGTCCATCCACCCTACTCTTTGGACTGCTCCAATAAAAGCCTGGCCCGGATCGCCCCGCTATTTAGCAGTCATAACTACTAGGAATAAAACCAAACGTCAGTCCCCTTTGCAATACTGACAAACACTAGCAGGCTTTAATTTCACGAGATCAGGACCTCGGTGACACGTATCTGCCATCCAGGACGGCACCTTGTGCCTTCTTACATACCCCCCCCTCTCCCCAAAAAAACCGGGGTTTTGGGCACCTTCAGCACCAGACTGTGCACTCTTGGGGAGGGCTCTGCATTCCCCTGCAGCTTGCCCGGCCTATGCTCTATGTGAACGAAAAATCCTGCAGGGCAAGGAACCGCGGGTAACTCGAGCATTATTCCCCTTTTTTCCCCGCATCCACTTTGAGTGGGGCAGGGTTTCAGACACTATCCTGAATTTTCCTCCCTAACAGGAAAGTACCTGGGGGAGTTAATGCCCACTTTATGGCCAGACATTCCTTTTTCAATGATGGCGTAATTTCTCTCTGCGGGGCCCTCAGTTTCCTACTTAGGTAGACCACAGGGTGCTTCCCCGTTCATTACCTGGGACATCACGGTCCCCAGACCTACGTCAGAGGCATCGGTCTGTACCAAAAAATTCACGGGAAGTCTGGGGCTCCCAGCACTGGGTTCCTAAAACAAGCCTTTTAAAGCTCCTGGAGGCTTTTCTCGCCTCTGGGGACCACTTAATATGGCGGGACTTGGCCCCCTTAGTAAAGTCAGTCAGTGGCAACGGCTATTTCCGCAAACTTCGGGATAAAACCGTCTGTAGTAGCCTACGATTCCCAAAAGGCCCTGACCTGCTTCTTGGTGAGAGGGCGGGGCCACTTTTGAATCGCTTCGGATTTTGTTAAGTTGGGGTTTAATCTCCCACGACCCACTATGTACCCCAGGAAACTAGTTTCCCCCATCCCAATGCACATTTACTTGGGTTTATTGTAAAGCCGGCTTCCCGTAGGGAGTCAAGTACGGCCTGGACTTTTAGAGATAAACTTTCCCAGTTATGACTAAAGATGACAATGTCATCTAAGTAGGCAGCTGTAAACTTCCTTTTGGGGACGAAGGACTTGATCCATGGCTCTCTGAATGTGGCTGGGGCCCCCTGAAAACCCAAAAGGCATGCGGACATATTGGAACGGACCCATCTGGAGTAGAGAAAGCCGTCTTTTCCTTAGCATCTTTGGACAGGGGGATCTGCCAGTACCCTTCGTGAGGTCAAAACGTGCTAATATACCTCGCCGGCCCCAATTGCTCGATTAACTAAATCTACCCGGGGGCATGGGTAAGCATCTACTGTGGACAGTCGTTGAGTCTTCGATAGTCGTTGCAGAACCTCCACTCCCCATTTGGTTTTGGCACAAAACACGATGGGACTGGCCCCACCCACTCTTGGACCTCTCTCAATCACCCCTAGGTCTAGCTTTTTTTTTTACTTCTTTAGATATGACCTCCCGGTGGGCCTTAGGAACCCCTTTTAGGGCTTTTAGGTTTATTCTTACATGGGGGTCTGTGAGGATCTCATGCTCTATCACCTTAGTACAACCGGGCGTTTCTGTGAAGAGGTCTTGTTTTCCTCTGCAATAGTTCTCTACATTGTTGCTTTTGGGAGGGGGGATAAGGTCTCTGAGATTTTTTACCGCTTCTATGTCGGTCACCGATTTGGTCACCAGGCAAGGCCCCTCATGCGAGTCTCTCTCCTTCCAGGGTTTTATCAGGTTTTATCAGGTTGACATGGTAAATTTGGAAGGGTTTCCTCTTCCCTGGTTGGTGAACCCTATAATTGACCTCCCCCACCTTTTCCCAATTTGTAGGGACCCTGCACTTGGGCGAGGAACTTGCTTTCAACGGTGGGTACAAATACTAGTACCCGATCACCTGGGTTAAAATGCCTGATCCTGGCGGACCTATATAGACCCTTGCCTGGGCTCTTGCGCCTGGAGGAGATGCTCTTTGACAATTGGCATCACTTTGGACATCCTTTCCTGCATGTGGGCCACATGTTCCATTACGCTCTTATGGGGCGTGACCTCACTCTCCCAAGTTTCCTTGGCCACATCTAAGAGACCCCTAGGATGCCGACCATACAGAAGCTCAAAAGGTGAAAACCCTGTGGAGGATTGGGGTACCTCTCGGATTGAGAATAGCAAATAGGGTAATGGGCAGCCCCAATCTCGCCCATCCTTCTCTACCACTTTCCTCAGCATGGCCTTCAGGGTCTTGTTGAAGCGTCAACGAGACTGTCCGTCTGGGAGGGTTAGACTGAAGTGCGCAGTTGTGTAACCTTTAACACTCTGCACAGCTCCCTCATTACCTTTGACATAAACCGGAGTTCCCTGATCCGTCAAGATCTCCCTAGGAATTCCTGTTCGGGAGAAGACGTAGAGCAGCTCCCTTGCAATGTTTCGGGAGGAGGGGTTCCGTAGAGGAATGGCTTCAGGGTAACGGGTAGCATAATCAACAATGACTAATATATACTGATGGCCCCTTGCTGACTTCACTAACGGCCCTACCAAATCCATCCCTATCCTATCAAAGGGGACCTCTATGATTGGCAACGGCACCAGAGGGCTCCGGAAATGGGCTCCCGGGGGAGGTGGACTGGCAGGTGGACAAGATTGCAGAAATCCTTGATTTCTCTGTAGCCACCGGGCCAATAGAACCTTCGTAGTAACCTTGAAGAGTTTTATCGGCCCCTAAAGGGCCCCCCCAAACACATGGGAGTGGGCCATACCCAAAACCATACGCCTATAGGGACCAGGAACTAAAAACTGCTCCACCCCCTGTCCCTAATTTTGGTCCCCCGGTATAATAGGTTGTGATTTAGGGCAAAGTGGGGGAAACCCTATCCTGCTCCCGACACCTGGGGTACCCAATGAGGACCATCACATTTTCCCTAGCCCCTTTTAGGGTCAAGTCTGGAGTTGGGCGGTACCAAAAATTTTCCTGGATACCCCCAAAAACAGGAACCCGTTTCTTCTGAGGAGGCCCCTTCCTCATTGTCCCCCACCATGACCGAGAAAGGAAACTCTGGGCTCTTAGGTTCCCCCAGTGGCCTGGTCCAGACCCCCTGGGTGACCTGGCAGAACAGATTTCTGCCACATGTCCCAGAATAAAAGGGCGTCCGACCCACAATCACATCATGTAATAGTTCTCGCACAACCCCGCATGGGGGGATATAGTTACCCCACCCTTCTCCAGGTTAACCTGAGCCACTGGGTTAAACCGGGTGTTCCCCGTGGATACAAGTGACCCCCACTTTCTTCCAGGGACCAACCATGTGGGAGCGAGGTGAGATCAGGGTGACACACTCCCTGAGTCAAAAAAGTCAGAGGGCCATAATGCCATTCACTATGATTTGACACATTTGGGGTTCCTTTCCCCATTGTTAGACCCGGCGCTGCACGCCGTTTGCGGGAAAGAAAGGGAAATGCGGCGGGTCGCAGAGCAGTCCATTGGTTCCGACGTGAGAGGGCACTGGGTGGTATATGGCCGGGCCCCGACATTTTCCCGCATATAATACTACGGGGCATCTGCTTGGGCACTGGGTCTGGGCCTTCTCCTGGCCTTGGCATGACCGTCCCGGGGAGTCTTGGCCCCTGGCTTCTTGATTTCCCAGTCTCTCCGGCCCTCCCAGTATGGGGATTTCAGGTTCCCTGGTGCCCCCCGGGATCTCTCCATAGCATGGAACCTCTCTACCAGTCCACCAGGTCATCTGCCGTTTGGGGGGGCACCCTGTGCAACCCAGCGCTGTACAGAATGCGGCAGCGAGTGCATAAAACGGTCCATAACCACCCGCTTCCCCCAAATTTTCACTGGGGAGCATAAACTCGGGCTGCAGCCATTTTTGGACAGATGCAACAGTCAAATAGTTGTGACCTAGGAGGCTTGGACTACTGTACGCCCAGTGGTGTCCTCTGAGCCCGGTCCGCCAAGTCACCCCCGACGCGCCAGGATCTCTGCTTTTAACTTAGAATATTCCTTAGCGTCCTGTTTAAAGGGGGAGGTCGTTTAAAAGGCCTTTTGGGGCTCCCCAGTCGATACGGGGCCAGCACTTCAGCCCATTGCTCCGGTGGTAGTGCCCCCCGGTCGGCGACTCGTTCAAAAAACTGGTGAGGAACGCCTCGATGTCATTTTTCCGGAGTCTCTTCTGGAGGGTTCCCTGACGGTCCTCCTGGCCCGATGTCCTGCATCATGTGACGGCGGAGCTGGAGTTTCCGGGGCCGCACGGCATCCGTTTAACATAGCCATCTGCTGCATCAGCAGCTGGTTCGTAGCTTGCTTGCGCTTGCAGGGCTTCAGTATGGGGCCCTCTGCTGCTGTTCCGTGGGCCTGTCTCTGTGCCTGCATGGCTTCCCCCATGAGCTTTCTGCTGCTGCGCTGTGGCTTGCTGTTTGCTGGAGGTTCGCCTGAACCAGGTCGTTAATCAGCTCCTCCATATTAGCGTTGTGGCTTGGCTCTTTGCTGCTTTAACCCAGGACATACACAGCAGATCTGTGCCCGCGTTCCTCCAACCCTTGTGGGGATTCAACTCAGTGGTAAAAGAAAAAACAATGTCCTCGGCACCGTGGAGACTTTTGGCTTTTATTTAGCCCCCAGTTCATATATGTAAAACGAAAAAAACACGGCTTAACTTCAGCCTTGAAATGGAAACAAACACAGTTCATGTGTATCACTCACAGTTCATAGAATCCCTGGGTTCAGTCCCCACCCAGTGGGGGGGGATTTGGCACACGGTAGCTTGCAGGGGAGGAAACACAGCCTTTCCCTTCCTCTCAGTCAGACCAAACTCACTGATGAGCACCAAACCTTCCCCTGATTCTCCAGACTTCTGCCTTAAGTAGGCCTGGCCAAAACCCGGGCCGGATACCTGGGTGCGTCCACCCACCCTACTTTTGGACTGCTCCCAAAAAAGCCTGGCCCGGACGACCGCTATTAGCAGTCATACTACTAGGAATAAACCAAACGTCAGTACTCCCAGCAAAAACTGACAACACTAGCAGGGTTTATTTCACCCAGATCAGGAACCTCGGTGACAGTATCTGCCATCCAGGACGGCACCTTGTGCCTTCTTACAATATATTTTATTATATATATATTATATATATATATATATATATTATATAAAATATATATATATATTTATAATTACATATATTATACACACATACACACACACAATGTGTGGGTGTGCAGGGTTAGTATGAGGTTACTCCTTTACTCCTTTTGTAACTGAGAAGTTATATAAATAATTTTAAACAATCTAGGGAGTATTTTATATGCAGTATTTATGCAGTGTTGTATGTTTTATATATATATATATATATTAAAATATATATATATTATATATATATATATTCTGCATACATTGTAAAAAACTATATACCTTCTCAGTAACAAAAAGGAGTAACCTTGTGCCTATGACAAATGGTGTGTTGTGCTGTGAATTATCTGGGATACCCAAAATATAAAAAGAGGGGAATAAGATGATTTACTATGGAGAGACGGAAGAAGAAATATAGTCAGCATTTTATAATATACACATTTATTAAACGTTAAGTCCAGTGGACCTGCCAGAGGCATATTCAGCGTGCCACTTATTTCAGGAGTAATGCTCGTCTAAGGAGGAGGCCCGTGTTCCTGGATCTCCTATCTGTCTTTGCGTCGTCTGAGAAGGGAGACAGCGAAGAGGAGAGCTGCAGCACATTTTTCAAAGCTGTTAATCAATACTTTATAGTGAGTGGCAGTGGTAGTTCATATCATGTATATATACATAATATGTTGCTGCCAATTTACAGTGAACAGATGAATGATGTGTCAGACCGCAGTGTCCTCTCTCAGTTTTTCATTGTGCACAAACAGTGGACTAAACCTTCCTATTTATTGAATTGAAGCTCTGGTTTAGAACTCTGATTGTTGAAGGGAACCGCATACATAGCAGTTCCCTTTGATCATGTTGTTATATGAAAATTTTGCAATAATAATTTTTAATAATTACTTAAATGGACATGAGGAATCTTGAATACTGTATGGATATATTAAGGCTCCGTTTTGTACAGAGCAGTAATAGGGCTCTTATAGAGGTGCAGGACACATCTGCTGTAACAACTGTACCTCTGTCTTCATTGAGGCATACAAAGGATTTTTATGTGGCTTGCTCCATCACATGCCATATGTACTGTATGACCTTCAAAAGATTAGCAGTTTCAAACTTATTTTCACCAAGGACCATATCAGTATTATGGATAGAGATGGGCGAATTTCTCGAAATTCGGTTCGCTCACTTCGCCGAATTTCCCGACAAAAAATAACTTTGTTCCGAATTTTCTTCAGGACGAATCACGTTAAAAAAACAGCTATTTCCAGGCTGCACAGAGCCTGCAGGGTGCTGGTAGAAACGTTTGTGCCATGCTTAATATGCAGAGGGAGCTTGGTTTGGTCTTCATACAAATGTTGTTGTTTTTTGTATTTACCCCGCAGATGACTGCCGCCGCTCTTAGAATCGCTTCACTATAAAATTCCCTGGGACTTAAGAGGGCAAAATGCCCCAAAAAAAAACTAAGGGGGAATGAAACCCTGATAAAGTAAAGGAAAGCGAAAGCTAAAAAAAAACAAGCTGAGAGCTCAGGGGGCAACTTTGGGAAGAGTGTGGAGGTGACGGCGGCCCACAGCAACATGAGGACAAGTTTGGGCACAATGACATTCTGGAGGTGGAAAAAAAGGATAGGCCAAAGAGTGGCACAATGACACAGTGTGTAGGTCACAGCGGCGCCACAGCAGCATGAGGTCGACAGTGGCAAAATGACTTTCTGGAGGGGCAAAAAACGGAGTAGGCCCAGGTGGCACAAGGACGAGAGTGGAGGGTGAGGCGGCAGTAAAGAGGTAGGCAGTGGCACAAGAATTCTGGAGGTGGCAAAAAAAAAATGGGCCAGGGGTTCCACAATGACACGTGCTAGGTCAGGGCAGCCCCACAGCAGCGCATGAGGTCAGACAGTGGACAATCAATTCTGGAGGTGGGAAAAAGGAGTAGGCCCACAGAGGGCCAAAAATGACAGGGGTGGGGGTGATGGCGGCACAGCATTAGGTAGACGGGCCAATGACATTTGGAGGTGGCAAAAAAGGATAGGAACAGAGTTGCAAAAGGGACCAGGTGGGAGGTCACGGCAGCCCACAGCGCGCATGGGTAGACAGTGCACAATCACTTTTGGGAGGGGGAAAAAAACAGGGTAGGCCACAGAGGGGGCACAATGACAGAGAGTGGATGCGGGGGCAGGACAACAGCATGAGGTCAAGTTTGGCACAATACACAGTGTGGAGGTCACGGAAGCGCCCCGCAGCAGCTGAGGCAAAGTGGACAATGACAGATGTGGGGTGGGTGGCAATACAAGCCCCGGGTAAAGAGGTTTGGGTGCAGAGGGAAAAATGTAGCAATGTGTGGCTCAGGGGGTGGGGGGGCTTAAATAGTGGCGGAGGAGGTAGTTGAACATAGTATTTCTCACAGTTTGTGTGGGGGTCATGGTGATTAGTCAAACGCTGGGGCTTTGGTTTGGGTGTAAATCCGGGCCGACCACACCTGATTCATTTTGACAAAGGTCAGTCGTTTCCACTTTCCCCGTGGACAGCAGGTTCCCCTTTTGGAAAACGATGGCCCCCCACCGACTGAACCCCGCTTGACCAACCTAGGGCCGGGGCAGGGACAGTTCTCACTGCAAATGGGAATTGCGGCCTACACCCAGTTTGGCTGCCCAGAGTCCAGGGGATTTTCAAAGGGGGGGTGGCAGAGTGCTACCCAAAGTGGGGCCACCACCTGTTGGTTCGGGGTCTGCTCCAGGCCCTGCGGCTGCGCTGGCGACTGCCCTCCTCTGGGGGGTTAAAGGAAGTTCATCAGTGACCCAGATTTGGGGGTTGCTGGATGGAGCGGGTACTGCTCCGACCCCCCCCCACCTTCCCCCAGCACCCGGGGCAGTAGTACGTGAGCGTGAAAAACCCCCCGTCAGCCCTGAGGGGAGGGACGATGCCGCACAAGGCAGGGGCCCAAGTGACTACAGGGATTTCCCTTAGTATTTGAGTTTGTCCTCCCTCTAAATCTGGGGAAAAAGTCCCATTTTGGACCGGTAGCGAGGGTCCCCAAAAGGGTGGGAGACAGAAGTATCCCCCGCCCGGGTGCTGACTATTTGGCTTCACTGCCCGGGAAATCAGCTGCGCGGGCCCTTGCAAAGTGACTCCGAGGGGGGTCCCCGCCTCCATCTCCTTGTAACTGCCCCGGTGTTGCGGGCTCGCCTCATCTTCCAATCTCCATTACCCCCTTCAGCGCTCCTTCCCCGCTCTTGTCACCTGGGGGAAAATCCACTCATTTCCAACAATGTTTGCCCAATGTCCCCCCTCCTCCCTCCTCCTCCTCCCCCCTTTCAGTCCCCACCGGACTCATGTGGCCGCGAGATGAGCGCCACGTCTCCAGTCCCCTGCCCCGAAAGATTTTTGCATTTGTTCCAGGACATGAACAGTGGTGACGTTATTCATCCCTAGTCCTGGCGATGACAAAAAACGTGGCCTCCTAAATGGCCTCAACAAACGGAGGGGCATGATGAGCGCCCCGGCTGACATCAAGTTACACAAGGGGAGTACTCCTGTCTGGGATCATCAAAAAATCTTTAATTGCAGGCTGGAATTCCCCGGGGGGAAACACGCATATCAGGTGGTTGGGGGAGGCCGCTGCAACTAGAGGGGGGGTTTCTGGCTTTGTAGGAAAAGGGGAAAAAAAGATGCACAGTTTCCTCCCTTTTAGAATCTTCTGAGACGGTGGAAGACTTAGGAAAACCCTTTTTAAACCCAGATTTAACAGTGTCCCTGCAGGGCGCATGAACCATTCCCTCCTGGTGCAGCGCGGACACCTGTTCCTCCATTTTTCCTCACCAGGGTTTAATTTTAGTTGGGCGGGGGAAAAAACCCCAAAATCGATTTCTTGCTGCATGACGCGGAGTTCCCCCCCGTGTGACTTTGTTCGCCGAGGGAAGCCAGGTGTAGAACTGCGTGACACCGCTGTGCCCTACAATGTGGGTATGATGGAGATCTTGGGAGGCTGAATGGTGGTGGTGGTGGGAAGGGGAGGGGGCGGACATTGGTGCAGGAGCAGCAGAATTGACAACGTGGAAGGAGAAAGCACCGTCTCCCTGTCCAAGTTTTGGTGTGCTTGGGCCGGAAGCACATTCAACCAGTGTGCCCGTAAGTAGGGACATGTACGGCCCTAGACCCGTCGGTTACAGGCTCCAGACGTCCGGCCTCGCTGCTGTGCACCTGGAAACAAACCGATAACTCAAGGACTGGCCCACCTTCAGTTCTACATATTTATGAAGTGCTGGTACACGCCTTTTGAAAAGAAATTACAGCTTGGAACTCTCCATCTCGGCCTCGGCACAAGCCATTATTTCTCTGAAAAACGGTGCAGAGTCCCACCATTTGGAAAGGGAGGGACTGCAGCACCAACATCTTGGACAGGAGTACGGTCAGCTTCAGCACCTTGATGGTTGGACGCATACTGTTGTCTCTTTGCAATATCGCCTCGCAGTAAACGACTGCTGGCGCCATGATAGCAGGAGCAGAAGCATCTGGAGTGGGAGATTATGTCACTAGAAAACACTCCCTTCTGCAGAGTGGTGGGAGGCCATGACTGGCAGCAATGGCATGCGTTGCCCACTGGGGCGCAGCTGCTGCTGTTGCTGCGGCGGCAGGATGGACCACCACTCTGAGCACGTTTCTCCCAGGCCACACGATGGTGACGCAGCATGTGTTGACGCAGGGCCGGGTGCCAAACGTTAGCTCCCTGGCCACAGCTTCACTTTCTGCCTACAAGATTCTACATATACCATATTCGGCACCTCCAGTGTCCTTATCAAAGAACTTCCACACCGCCGAGAGCTGATTTTACTGCCCAACGCACCGCACCTGAGTGACTACTGCCGCCCGCTGCCTAATCGCTGTCCCCTGTGCCGCTACTTTTCTTGGACCTGCGAAGCGGTTTTTTACCCGTGGCCGCTTGGCTCCCGACCTCACACTGCTGCTTACCCTGCTGACTCCGGCCACACAACCCACATGCTGGCTGCGCCTCAGCCTGACGCACAAGCTGACGCCCACTTCTCCTACGATGATGAAGCCTTGCCTCAAACCGTCTCCCAATGCGGTCGGCTACATCATCATCTATTTGTGTTTCATTGTCACTAGCTGTCCTCATCCACCGGATCATGGTATGCAGAGGCTGAACCCCCGACAACAAGACCTCCCCTGCCACTCTCAACATCATACTTTGCCCGCCAACTGCAAGAAGCAGGGGATATTGGACCCATTTCTTCGCTGCCCCAAGTACTGCTTACTGCCCTCCCTCATATTGTTCATACCCTCGGCTATAATAGTGGCGCTGAGCCCAGACCCACATAGTAGATCTCTGGCTGAGGGAACCGGATGGGGACAGAGTGCGGGTAGACAGGTGGATGGACGCTGACCTGCACCTGCGTGCCATAGCCAACTAAGGGTTTGAGCTGAACGATCCCCACGACTCTTGGCTGGGTTTTCAGATGTCATCTGGGAGTGAAGTGGATGACCAGTCAACAATCAAAACCATGGGTATGCTGAACAACACACGGCCGCTAGATGACAGCGGCAGTTGTGGCCTCACCGAGTGACCCCTGCTGCGACGTCACCTTGCTGTGCTGCGCCCTGGGCCTGGAATGTTTGTGCCTCTGGCACTCGCAGGTTGCCTTGCCAGTGTGCACCTATGCTTACGTTTTTCAAAATATATGGATGTGCACAGCCTAATATAATTTTGTAGTCTATTTTGAGGAGTGCAACCTCATTGGCTTGCTGCACTCCGCCTTCCTTTTTTAAACACCGTGCAGGTGATTCAGTAGGCAAGTTCCTATCACTCCCAGAGATGTAGTCTGAATGGGACTCCTAGTGAGGTAACCTGTTAGTGTTAGGGACTCACCTGTACTGGGATTCCCCTTGACCCTATTGGAGAATGACTTAAACAATTTTTGATCAAAAACCTGCAAACTAAGAATCCCAGTTTTTCATATTTTCCATAGCAGTAATGCATTTTCAAAAATTCCTATATACCTTGATGTTTACTAGTTTGTTAGTGTGCCACTGAATTTGTGTTAGATGTAGGCTGTTGCCTTGCAGTGTGCAACCTATGCTTACTTTTTCAAATAAATGATTGCACAGCTAATTAATTTTTGTTACCTCGCAGTGATGAGCCCCTGCCACCTCTCTGTTCTGACATACTGTAAGTTCAAAATGTCCAACACGTTTGATGAAGATATCTGTAAAAGATAAATACACACCCTGAATTTGACATCTCCACTAAGAAAGCTTGGGTAAACCTTGGATATAAATTGTGCTCCACAAATTGGGCAGGAAAAATTGACTTGTATGTGCCGTTTAAAAACTCTGTGTATTTTACTGAATATAAAAGCACAAACAGGCTTAATTAATCTTCGCTTGTGAATTAAGCTTCAGGAAAAATGTATTTTTTGGCGGTGAAAGACGGTTTATTTTTGTCACCACAGCAGAAAAACAACGCTTAATTTAACCCCTGGATGTAAATTGTGCCAAAAACAATTGGCAACCACAAACTACGAGCTTTGTACGTGTTACAAAGGCGTGTATTTTTACGCTACACAACAAGCGAAAAAATTGTAATTAACCTCTCGCTTGTGAATTAAGCCTACAGGGAAAAAGTATCTTTTTTGCGGTGACAAAGACGGTTTCTTTAGAGACCACAACATCAGAACAACGCTTAATAACCCCTGGAAGTAAATTGCGCAAAAGAATTGAGCAGCGACTGCCAAAAATGAAGTGGTATTTGTATTGTAATAACGTACGCTGTTTCTTTAAATGAAACAACAGAACTTCTTAAGATCACACCCTTGGATATTCAATGTGCATTGAAATGTAATGCAGCTGCACTGGACGCCACTGGAATGTTCAGATCCAATACCCCCCACAAAATCAGAAATAGAACTTAAGAGAAGCAGTCTCTGAACAAGATGACGGACCCAACCCCCCAAAAACGCTGTATAATAAACATCAGTTCTTCAGTAAGAGCATTACAAGCAGTCTGCGGCAGCACCTTCCCTAATCATACAGTGAGAGCGGTATGAGCCTCCCAGCGTCGCGCCCATAGACTTATAAAGTGCGGTGGACAAATCACAAGAATCAACACCCGCCGGTCTCTGATAGGCTTCATCTCTGCACATGTCAGCAGGCTATGACCTTCTTCTCCCAGAGTGCCATTGCCCCATGTAGCGCCATGTTCTCGACAGCCATTTTATCTATCAAACGTACACTACGTTCACCCGAAGTACCCCAAACTTCGACTTCGTTCCGAACCGAAGTTTTCCTGAAATTCTAAACGAATTCCACTTCGTTATAATCAATTCGCCCATCTCTAATTATTTTATTACTAATTTTTTTATGCAGTGATTAAACTGCTTCAGAATGAGGAGACGGTAGGAAGACTTTTGGCAATGTCCGCTGGGAAAAAGTCTACAAATAGCTGTCATCCAAAAGAATTAAAGCTGTTGCTGTAGTGCATAGCTTTTCTATAGACAAGTATCTGTAAACACTTACTTCACCAGTCATTCACAGCTTCTTTCCTACTACAGACCTGTTTTTCCTCCATATAAGACAGTGAAGGTTAAAATAGGGATCTGCATTAGCATTTCAGTCTTCAGGATCTTATACACAGGAAAACATGACACCTTAATAGGACATACTCTGATCAGCAAAACAACACCTAGAACATTTTTACAAATGTGTTCCTCTCTAGTAGCTATATGTACTATTTTGCCATAGGCAAACTTAAACTCTATCAGTTCTCTATCTGTAAAACACTAAAACGTAACTTTTATTATGTATAACTCTTAACCTCTATACACACTATTTAAAAACCTGATTTCTAACCTCATCATTTAAAACACTTTTTTTTATGCTTCTGAAAGAAGGAATAGATCCTTTTCTATTATCACGTCTGTGGAGCAACCTACCTTATTAGCAGGAAAGGCCTTATATATACAGCAAATTAACTCACAGCTCCAGTAAGGATCCAAGCCTACTACATTGGGCAGTCTTTCTTCCCTAATCCTCACGAACACAAAACAAATAAAGGGCCCCCTTGTGGACACCCTGCAGCAAGGAACACATGTAGACAGAGGTGAGAAATCAAATTTAAAACATCAATAATCTGACCTCCCCGACATGTTTCGCCGCTAACCGGCTTCATCAGGGGTTAGAAGGTCCATTGGTATAATAGGCTTTCCTGCTAATAGTGGTGCTTCCACCAGACTTGGATAATAGAAAAGAGCTATTCCTTCTTTCAAGCAAAAGGTTAAATGGATAGGATAGAGATCAGGTTTTTAAATAGTGTGTATAGAGGTTAAGAGGTTTAACCTAATAAAAGTTTAGTTTTAGTGTTTATATAGATAGAGAAACTGATTAGAGTTTAAGTTTGCCTATGGCAAAATAGTAAAATATAGTGATCAAAAGTCACTCTCTGTTCTTTTTGCAGATTCCCAATTTTTTGGAGACTATGCCTCTCTAGTAGCTGCACTTTATGAGGAGTCGAGAAATATGTCTTATGTTATCAGTCCTCAACTCCAGTCCTCCAAGGCCCACCAATGGATCATGTTTTCAGGATATCCCACAGAATGTAATGACAATTAGGCTGCTTCTACACGGCCGAGGGTATTATACTGGTCGCATTCTAATTAGAATCTGATCAGTATTTTACACTCAGTTTTCGCGTTTTTTTTGCACGTTTTTGTTGCGGCTTTTTGCTGCGATTTTTGAGTGCCACAGCTCAGATTTTCTATTGAGGTCCATGGGAATGGTTTACAGTTGGTTTTTTTGCAGTTTCCCCTCATATGGAACCCCCTTTAAAAATCAAATGTAAACAAGTCCTTTGTAATCCAACCCAATAATCCAAACAACTCTAAATCAATTAAACTGAAATCCGGGGAGTAAATGAAAAAAATACTTTTTTTTTAAAATTCTCATCACAGACAGAGAATAATAGTGTCGGCTGACGCGTTTCAGCTTCATCTGAAGCCTTCTTCACAGCCTTGTGCTCTTTTACTCTGTCTGTGATGAGAATTTAATATAAAGTATTGGCTCATTTACTCTGTGGATACATTTACTCTGAATATACGCGTTTTTGGGTTTTAAAACATAGCGTTTTGGCCAATGGGGATCCATGCATGGAGTTATGTAGCCCACAGGCTTGTTAACGGCTACCTAGAATCACACGTGGGTGAGTCTTGCATTTCCATTTTCTTCTTTGTAGACATAGCCTTAGATCACTAGCACAATACTTAGAAAATCGTGAAAACATGACCTGTTGGTGCGCCTTAAAGGGAACCTGTCACATTGAACACACTATCTAATCTGCTGGCCCCCTGTTATAGAGAAGAAAGAGCTGAGCAGATTGATGTAATGTTCTGTGGGGAAGGATTCAGTAGAACTTGTATTTTATTAATTTAAATCCCGGCTTCTGGGTTAAGGAGTCCAGTAGGCTGTCTAATCAGTGATTGATGGCTTTCATTGTATGAGGCTGCATACAGAGATGGTTGTCAATCATTAATAACACCGGCTACTGGACTCCTTAACCCAGAATAAGCCAGGACTTAAAGGAGTAAAATACAAGTTCTACTGAATCTTTTCCCGAAGAACAATATAAAAGTCTGCTCAGCTCCACCTGTCTATAACATGCCACCAGCAGATCTGATAGCATTTTCAATGTGACAGGTTTCTTCTAAGAAGTAGATTTGAGGTCCACTCCTTTATCCAACGAGAGGCCTCAGTCTGGGGACAGATTAGTTTCAATATATGGACTTCTTCCGCACAAAACAATTTACTGGTTCGCTGTATTAAAACTCACTTTAGTTTAAAGGGGTTCTCTCACTATATTGATTCCTCTTCCCTCTGTCCTGTTTTCTTGGTTTCACTTTGAATTCAGGGGCGTGTTTACTGGCTTCTACTAGGCTGCAGTAGAAGCCAGGTCTGTAGCTACTGTATAGCAACCAGCGCTGACAGCCTATCAGGAGAGATCTAACAGGTCTGTAGCTTTAGTGACCTGAGGCACTGATGCAGCCCAAACAAGTGGGTAGACCTATGAATAGGTAGGACACTGTTAATGGACACATATTGCAAAGTGACTTGTTTTTGCAAGATCTTTAACATAAAAAGCAATCCTTGTAGTGAGACAACCCGTTTAAGAGACCCAGCAGAGCACAGAATGAACTTTGGAGTATTCCTGTTGCTCCATGGACAGAATTGGCTTTAGAGAGTCAGTTCTCGTCTTTAAAATGTGTTTTTTGTACTTGGCAAGACATTAAATATGTTATTGAATTCCAAAGGCTTAATGGTTGCTTACTTTTCTGAATGTGTTATGATGGCTTTCCTGCTTCTTCCCACGATACAAGATATATACTATGTACATTTACTAAGCCAGTGTTTACAAATGTCCCAGTGATTAAGTCCACCCAGACACATCACATAAAGGCAGCATAGATTTGTGAATTAAAAAAAAAAAGTTGTATTGAATTGGGTTCCAACTGAGAACAGAATTCCAAAGGGTGGTCAAATGTAATGACGCTAGTTGGCACAGGATGATAGTCTGAAAATTGTATGATAGCCACCTAGCAGACTAAATCTGCTAAAATTATAAGGGGTGTTTCAAATACAAAAACAGTGGGACTCACCAAGACCGGACACCAGGTAGCCAATGGCAAGAATGTGAAACAAGGTGACACCATAAAGGCTTAAATCCAGAAGCAAGGCAATGGCAAAGATAACTGACCCTAACTAACTATCCTTGAATCTATCCCTAAACCTAGCCCTACTGCTATCCCCGACAACTGTGCTCCTGAATCTTTTCTGCTTGTGAGGAAATGAATAATAAATGTGCCGAAGCTACAACTGACCCTAAAATAAACAAGCCGATTCCGAGCAGAAACCAGGAGTAAACTGCCCATATACCTGACACACAGCAACTTAAGCCGAAAAAAAAAGGAAAACAAGGCCTCTAAATAACTAGGTAAGCAAACTAAACAGATTACTAGATTTTTATTTTCTTTAGCACAAGTATTTGTTATATTGCGTTGGGGAGTCTGTCCTAAATTCCTCCAGCCTCTGCAACACTTGAATCTCTCTAAACCAGTCCGTAACTGTCAGGCATGAGATGGAGAGCCAAAGTCTAGGTATAATGGTTTTTGCTGCAAGAAGCAAGTGGGTAATCAGATGGGCCTTCAAGATGGAAACAGGGAGGGGTATTTGAAAAAGAAGAATGACGGAAGGGTCATTTGACAACTCTATCCCTGTTACTTTATGAATGACATCAAGCACCTTGTTCCAGAAGGGTTGCAATATCTGGCAACCCCACCATTTATGGTTCATTGTGCCCTTGTCTATCTTGCAACGCCAGCAGACATCAGAGGAACCCGGAAACATCATCCTCAGCAGAGCAGGGACACGATACCACCTAGTTAAAATCTTATAATTTAATTCTTGAGCTTTGGAGGAGACAGAAGACTTATGGACCAATTGGAAGGTTTTATTCCAGTCCTCTTCAGACAGATTGATATCTAGTTCTCGTTCCCAGCTCTGCTGAAAGGTCAATTTTCCTGTCAACTGAGCATCAATAATTAGACCATAGAGGCCAGAGAGGGCACGCCGCTCTGAATATCTACCCAGACACCATAATTCAAAGGTGGTAGGTGTTCTATGAACATCAATGGTCCGCTTCCACTCAGAGTACAGACTTCGAAGTTTATAGTAATGTAACCTTGAAAATGGTATAGATACATCTTCACCTACTAACTCTGTATATCTCTTCAACGAGGCGGAGGACAGAACACGATCAATGACCGAAAGAGGCGCACCTATACCCAGAAGGTTAGAAAGCACTGATGATAGAGTCTCAGGGACTGCCGGATTGCCCAATAATGGGGTGCATGGGCCTCCCAAAGGGCACGTTCTCATTTTTGAAGGGTAAGACCTTTGCACAGAAATTGATATTTGGGCTATGAGTGGGATGTGGTGAAGTAAGTTCCCTGGCAACATCAAAGGTGGAATCCAGGGCAAGGCCGCAATAGGGGCTCTGTATAGCTGGGATTCCAGCGTGACCCATAGCTTGGGGCTTTCCTCATTAAAGGCATCTCGCGTGCGCACCGTAACTGCTGCTAGATAGTAAGATTGAAAATCTGGCAGGGATAACCCTCCTTCCGATTTTGGACGTACAAGTGTGGCCTCAGCAACCCTTGGACGACCTTGGGCCCAGATGAATTATGAGACCACCTTGCGTAAGTCTCTAAAAAAAAAACTTTCGGGAGCAAAATGGGCACTGCCTGAAATAGGTACAGAAGTCTGGGTAGGACATTCATTTTAAGGACGTTTATCCGTCCAATCCATGAAAAGTCTTTTCTGTCCCTCTTCAGTAGGTCCTGTTTTATTTTAGTGAACAAGGGGACAAAATTTAAGTCAAAGATTCTCATCGTGTCAGAGGGAATCTGAACCCCTAGATATTTGAAGGACGAGGCTTCCCATGATAATGGGAATGAAGACTTAAACTGCGAGAGAAGGCTCGAGGGGATATTGAAGGCTAGAGTTGAACTCTTGGACAAATGGTTATGGTTGCTGTATAGACTATACTCCTCTAAATTCTTCAATGCCGCTGGGAGGGATATATGAGGATCGGTGAGATACAGGAGCAAGTCGTCCGCAAAGGCGGAGCACTTAAAATGGAGGCTGCCACAGGCGTAACTACAGGGGTAGCAAACGTAGCAGCTGCTCTGGGGCCCGTGCTCTTAGGGGGCCCGGGGCAGCTTCTAACACGTCTGCTACCCTGGTAGTCGCCAGCTGTGAACATAACAGTTCACTGCCAGCTGGCACGGAGCTGCCTCTGAACGCCCGGGCCCTCTGGCCCGAGGGTTCAAAGGCAGGACTGCTTGCAGGGTGGAGGAGAGGAGCCGTACCTACAGTTTCTCGACCATAGCAGGGCCCGCACTCCCTGGGGGCCCGGCCGGCAACAAACAGAAACTCCCTGCCGGGCCCCCAGGGTCATAACATAAAGAAACAGCACGCTCCCTGCACAGCTTCACGGAGCTGCTCCCTCAGCAGCCCCCACCTCCCCTCCATGCTCACGCTGCCTTCAGCTGCTGCGTGCAGCATCGGGACAGGGGAGGAGGGGCGTCTGCACTGCCGGCTGGGAGCAGCTTCTCCTTCCCCAGCGTGTCTTCCTGAGAACCCGGGAATGCCTGATGGCTGCAAAGCAAACAGGTAAGTGTGTGTATGTGATTGCAGGGCCGCCAACAGAAAATTCAGGGCCCCATACAGCTGAAGCACCTGGGCCCCCCCTGTAAACCCCGCCTCCAGCAACCCGATCACCCCGTCCCCAGCAACCCGATCGCCCCACCCCCGGCAAAAAAAACGGCCTCTAGGACATAAATGCGCCCATTTTACCACATAATACAGTATGCAAAAAAGAATTGTATGGTGTAGTACACCGTACCAAGAGAGTCACATATCTGTCTGTCTGTCTCACACATCTGTCTGTCTCACATATCATAGACACAGGGCTAAGTAGCTCCATCCATATCCCCCTCCACCCACATACAATATCCCCTCCATGTTTCCCTTGGTCACGCACCTCACCACCTTCTAAAATAATCACCAGCAAGAAAGTACAAGTGTAACTCCTATCACCGGGTTAGGTGTTCCCTCTTTTACAATCAGGGACACATGTACGCTGCCACTGTACTAACGCCGATATAACACCACAATATGGAGACCACATAGTGATCTGACACCAGCTCGGGTTACATCACATTACAGTGAATACAGCACTGATCCAGTATAGAAGTAAAATAACCCCTGAAATCAGGGACTCACCGGAGACATCCTATCTGATGAGTCGTTCTTTTTCCCTTCTCTTCTGCATCCGTTCCACACCGCCAGATGACTTGTCCCGGCCAGTCATCCTCAATTATCAAGCATTTCTTTACCTATTCCCACCTCTGTACAAACCTCCCAGGGGTGAGAGAGCGGGTAAAAGCCATAACCTACTCCCGGGCCGGTCTCTGGGCGCTCGGGACGCAGGGCCCGGGCGTGCAGAGACCGGATGTGCGGCTGGGCCCCGGGGAGCGACGGCACTGCCTCCGGGGCCCACACTGTGGACCAGCCTGAGCCTGGTTCGGCGGCTGCGACGCCGGGCCCCGCTCTCTCATGAGGAATAAGGGGGCCCGCTTGTAGCGGGCCCCCTCATTCCACCGGGCCCCATACAGGCTGTACCCCCTGTATGGCGGCCCTGTGTGATTGTATGCATTGATGTGTGTGTGATGTGTGTATGAATATATATCTGGGTGTGTATGTATATATGTGTGTCTTGGTGACTGTGATGTGTATGTAATAGCAACATAAGTGACAAGTACTTAGTGCAGGGTGAAGAAGGTGAAGTTCCCTGAATAAAAACATAAAGTAAAATCAATTGTGTAAACAAAGAATCGCAGTCCATTAATATCAGTATGTGTGTGACGTGCGCAACATGTGTCTGGCGTGTGTGTGATGTGCGGGGGATGGGTCTGGCGTGTGTGGGACGTGCGCGGGATGGGTCTGGCGTGTGTGTGACGTGCGCGGGATGGGTCTGGCGTGTGTGTGACGTGCGCGGGATGGGTCTGGCGTGTGTGGGACGTGCGCAGGATGGGTCTGGCGTGTGTGGGACGTGCGCGGGATGGGTCTGGCGTGTGTGGGAGGTGCGCGGGATGGGTCTGGCGTGTGTGGGACGTGCGCGGGATGGGTCTGGCGTGTGTGGGACGTGCGCGGGATGGGTCTGGGGGAAAGTGGACATCCCTGCCTGGTGCCATTACTTATAGTCAAAGGATCCGAGAGAAGCCCATTGATTCGGATCTGGGCTTGGGGTGACGAATATAATGCCATAATCTTTCCGCACATTACCGGGCCAAATCCCAGAGATGTCAAAACTCCCTCTAAAAAAGGCCACGCTACCTGGTCGAAGGCCTTTTCAGCGTCTAATGATAGTAATACACTTGGGAGTTTGCGAGAGTGTATATATATGATGGAGCAGTGAGAAAGTTTTGAGGGTGTTGTCTCTCGCCTCCCTGGAGGGGGTAAATCCAACCTGATCTAAATGGATGATGGAGTTAAGCAGGGACTTGATGCGGTTAGCTAGCAATCTAGCATATATTTTAGCGTCCGTGTTTATAAGGGATATGGGACGATAGCTGCAACATTGCGATGGATCCTTTCCTTCCTTTGGTACAACAACAATGTGAGCTTTTAGGAAGGCGGGATCAAATGGGGAATCCAGGGAGGCCGCATTGAAGGCTGTGAGGAGAGGTTGTGTTAAGTCCTCCTTCAGAGTCTTATAAAACAAAGCCGTATATCCGTCTGTGCCAGGGCTCTTGCCAGAGGCCAGGGAAGATATGGCAAGCTGCAGCTCCTCCGCAGTAAAAGGCTCCTCCAGGGAGGTGAGAGATTGTGCAGGCAGACCCGGGAGAGCCGTCCTCGTCAGATAGGTCTGCAGGCCAGCATAATCAGTCTGTTGGGTTGGCAAGTTATATAAGGTGGAATAGTAGCTATGAAATATCTTCAGGATGTCTTCTGTCAGGTGTGCTACCCTCCCTCCCGTGTCCTTGATAGCAGGGACAAACAAAGATGCCCTCCTATCCCTAAGTGCTGGGGCCAGAAATTTGCCGGGCTTGTTACTCCACGAGTAATAGGAACTAGCACAAATTTGACGATATCTCTTATGTCTACTCTCCATTAATTGAAGGATCTCGTGGCGTAGATGGTTAAGAGCTCTTAAATCAGACTCAAGACCCATCAACTTATGGATTGCTTCCAGGGAGGACAACTGTGTTAAGAGGTTCTGCAGCTTAAAGGAGGCAGCCTTCTTCAGGCGACCCCCGTGCTTAATGAGAATCCCCCGTAGCACACACTTCAGCGCCTCCCATTGAGTTTGTGGGGAAGTAGTGTCTAGTCGATGCGTCTGCACGAACATAGCAACTGCTTTCTGTACCTCAGAGAGACATAGCGAGTCCAACTGTCACGAGTGGTCCCGCAGCCCCTCGCCCGGGCTGCGGCCGCACTCGTGCTGCCACCCGTTGGTTCCGGCGGCCCTGCCGGTCCCGCGGGTCGGTGTCCCGGCTTCCCCCTTACCTCTCCGCACTCCCGCGTCTCCTGTCCCTCCGGCCGCCGGTGTGCGCATGCTCGCAGCCTTAGGCGCGCGCCGCGGCGTCTCGGGGATTTAAGGGCCAAGTACGCCCATTATTGGTTAAGGCTAGCAGGTGACCTATTTAACCTCTCCTTTCGGGTCACCTTTGCCGGATCTTTAGTGCGTACTGCCTTTAGAGAAAGCTTCTTCTGCCTCATTGCCTGACTTCCGTGTACCGAACCTTTTTCGCTCCTGTGTCTGACAGAACCGTTGCCGCCTGCCTTGACCTCTTGCCTGTCCCGACTTCGCCTACGTCTCACGATTCTGTACTACGCACTGCCTGGCTGCCACCGCAGCAAGTCACGCCAGTGGGGCGACCTGTAGTTCTCCGCCGCAGCAAGTCCATCCCGCTTTGCGGTGGGCTCTGGTGAAAACCGGGTTCTACTTAGATTCCGCCCCCTGGTACGGCTTACACCATCGCTTGCGGTGGTCCAGCGGATCCACTACCAGCATTCGTTGCACCAACAATATCGACTCATTCAGTTTCCATGCAAAAGGTGGACGCCTGTATCTCGGGAGAGCAAGGTCACAGTGGACCAGAGCATGATCAGAATGTAGTATGCTACCTATCGAGGCCGTCACAATATACCAGAGAAGCGAATGTTGCAGAAAGACATAGTCAATGCGACTGTACGAGTCATGGGGAGCAGAATAAAAGGTATAATCACGGTCTCTAGGTCATAGGAGTCTCCAGACGTCCACCAGTTGCATGTCATGAAGCAGTTTCTTTAACCTGTTGAGCATGTGGAAGGACACCGATGATTGACCAGCAGAGGTGTCCATCAAGGGGTTCAGGGCAAGAGTCAGGTCCCCACACAGCATAATCTGCCCCTGGGCAAAGTCCGTCAGGTCAAAAAGGAGAGCTGTCCCGAGTTAGGAGCATAAACGTTTGCTAACGTATATACTTGGCCTTGAAGGTTAAATTTGACGAATAAGGCCCTAGCGTTATCATCCTCATAAGTATCCAGGATTGTGACCGGCAACGTTTTGTGGAAGAAAATAGCTACACCCTTCACTTTTGCAGATGAACTACTATTATGGCACCAGGCAGGAAAGTACCTATTTCGATAGGACTGGATATGGGAAAAAAGGAGATGCGTTTCCTGAAGGCACACTATCTGGGATTTCTGCTTATGCAGATGATATAGAATCTGTGATCGTTTTTCAGGGGAATTAAATCCCTTAACGTTAAGGGACGTCAGACGCAAACTAACCATTTGGTAATTGGCGCAGGAATATATAGACTGAATCCCCTGAGTTTAGGGAAAGAAGCACCCCCTGAGCCGGCTGAGGAGACAGATTTACAACTAAGAACAACAACAACGAAGGCCTAATAGAAAGACCCCAACAAACTAATATCTGCAGACATGTAGCTGCGGCAGCCATTTGGTATCCACAAAAGGCCAAAGCTATGGGGGGCAAAGCTTTGAAAAGATAAAAAGGCAATATAAAACTCCACGTTGCACGCTCCTCCTGAGAAAATGACATACCAATGTTAATGACCATGCCCGGCTCAGGATTCTAGATAGGTAGAGAGGTGAGGGAAGAAGAGAGAAAGAAAGAGAAGAGAGGAAAAAAAAAAAAGGGGGCGGGGTAGGAATGGGGAGGGGTTAATCTGAGTCAGGTAATATTCAGTGCATATTAGGCACTACTAGCACATTTTACATACATTGATCATAATCAGCAGGGAAAAGACTACAAAAAACAAAAAGACACAGCAATGTCTACCTCGGCAAATGGAAAAGATTAAGACAGAAAGCATATAATCATCAACAGGACCAGAACAGTCACTGCAAAGAACCATCAGTGATCTACTCTGGTTAAGGAGAGTAGTGTAAACTCCAGTCAAAGTAGACTGACGGTTAAGGCATTAATTTGAACTTATCAAGGTGAGCAAATAGGAGGAGAGGATTAGCGATGAGGTCTAACCCGTGAAGGTTGGTTGTCTGGGCTCCTCTGTCGTCGGCGTATCCTTTGAGCTTTCGGGGTACGGGAAGCATCGTGTGGAGATTGGTTATCTTCAGTAGGGGATCTCTGGTTCCCCAGACCCACAGATGAAGCGAAATCCCAGTCTGGGAGAGACACATCTGGGAGGCCTAAAGCTCTTGTGAAGGCTGGAAGATCCTCAGGGGAGCGGAAAATATGTAGTCCGTCCTTTCGCTTAAACTGGAGGGAGAACGGGAATCCCCATCTATAGGGTATATTTCTGGACTGGAGAAGGGACAGTAGAGGCTTAAGCGCCACTCGCATGCGGAGGGTGCGCCTGGATAAGTCTGGGAAGAGACCTAATTTATATCCATCGTGTTCCACATGCTGCATGATGCGGGCTTTCCGCATAATTTCCTCTTTAATATTGAAGTGGTGGACCCTACAAATAATATCTCTGGGACGGGAAGAGTCCAGACTTTGGGCTCTGTCAAATTCAATAAATGTCTTTTCAGGTCTTCCTAGGATATTATTGAAGATTTTTGTCAGAGTAGGGATCAATTCTCCAGTTGTCACGACCTCCGGCAGCCCTCTCACCCTGACATTGTTGCGCCGGTTCCGGTTTTCTAAGTCATCTAATTGGGTGACAAGATGGGAGTGACAAGAATTATGCTCTGATACAGATGCTTGTAACTTTGTTATTTTATAATTGTAAAACATTTTACATTTTTTCTTTATCTGTAGACCACTATTATGCAATATATGAGTATATAATAATAATGAAGGTTGGGACCCTGGTTCTGCCATAATGACAAGAATTACACATTTTCCTTATTCCCAGTATGATGAAATAACATAATACATCTTCTGTCTTATTCTATCATGACTTTATGTCTTAGGCAGAATGTGGTTTTATGACTACCACGTTGCTTTTTATAAAACCAAATTATTCCCAATCATCCCATGGTGTCACATTTCAAATTCTTTATAAATATTCATTTTTTTGGCTGGTTTTCTTTTGAATTACAAAAGATACCATGTCAGATTTTGACAGCAACATTGTGTTCTGCTGCAGAATAATTCAGCTTAAATCACATCGCTGTGGCCAAAATGCATCAACCTTTCAGTGAGACTTCCCCTGGGGGGCCTGGCTGCCCGAAATCTGACTGGTGTTGTGAGTACAACTGTCCATCGGGAGCTTTGCATATTAATATTTAAAAGACCCTCAGAATTACAGCCAAGTCAAGAGATAAAGTTGACTCCACAATATGTAAAATCTATCTCTAAGTCAAGAGTAACAGCTTTTAAGTACAGTTGTGTCATTCAAGTATAGGAATGTTGTAGCACAAGATATTAATACCAATGGGAACACAATGGCACATGAAGGGTTGTAGCGCCATTACTGATGTGAATAGATGTGATTGCTGGGTTACTTCTAGTTGTACAGGGTTCACAGCCACTGCTATTTAATTATATGTCATGAATGTACTCTCAGTGCTACAGTGCTGCAACAAATCAAATATTAAGTCGTGTCACAAAGTTTGTGCATACAGCTCTTATGCAGATATATGTGTCTCAGTTGCACAAATAAGGGGAGCTGATGCAGTGCAGAGGGCCCCTATGTATTGATATATCTGTATATACATATATCTAGTGTTACCCTCAAATGGCTCACCTCTCCTAAGGCTTGCAAACGATCACCAAAATTTCAAAGCCATGACATTCAATAGCACAGTACCTTGCAAGCAGTCTAAAAGACAGTAGCATGCTGTAAGACAAGGGGTTCCTTTCCTGCTGGCTCCTGTACAGATACATAGGTCAGGAGCCATTGACTCCTTGTTTTTGTCTCCATCCTTGGTATCCATGATGATACGGTGAAAAACAGAACTCCCATACAATATCTCACAAAAGTGAGTACACCACACACGTTTGTAAATATTGTATTATATATTTTCATGGGACAACACTGAATGTATAATACATGGAAACCTCTAAAGAAGCATTTATGCTATCTACAATACATGAAAAAAACTTTGAGATTCTTAGTTCACACGTTTTGATCAAAAAATGCTTAAGCCATCCCCGGCTTACAACGGGATCTCAAGGCGGGTGGTCCTACGCTATCTATACATCTCAATAGAGCCAAAGTCAGGCTTCTCATTGGGTCAACCGACCTCCATAATCCAGAGAGAAAAATAAAAAAACACCAACTTGCAAGCATACTGCACTGATATAACCTGTGGAGGTGGGCGGGGTGCACATTGTGTTTTTCAGAAATGTTTTTTTGTGCAGAGCTATACGTTGTATTTGGCACATATTGCTTTTAATCTATATAGGGAGGAAGGGATGCCTCCATTTTGGTCTCTTGCACCCCGCCCACCTCCACAGGTTATATCAGTGCAGTATGCGTGCAAGGTTGGTGCTTTTTTTATTTTTCTCTCTGGATTATGGAGGTCGGTTGACCCAATGAGAAGTCTGAATTTGGCTATAGTGAGAGATAAAGACAGAGTAGGACCACCCGCCTTGAGATCCCGTTGTAAGCCGGGGGTGGCTTAAGCATTTTTTGATCAAAACGTGTGAACTAAGAATGTCAAAGTTTTTTTCATGTATTGTAGATAACACTGAATATATGACACTTTGAAACAATGTAAAGTAGCCAGTGTACAGCTTGTATTACAGTGTAAATTTGGTGTGTCCTCAAAATAACTCAACACACAGCCATCAATGTCTAAACCGCTGGCAACAAAAGTGAGTACACCCCTAAGTGAGAATGGACAAATTGTGCCCAAAGTGTCAATATTTTGTGTGGCCACCATTATTTTCCAGCTCTGCCTTAACTCTCTTGGGCATGGAGGTCACTAGAGTTTCACAGGTTGCAGCCACTGGAATCCTCTTCCACTACTCCATGATGACATCACAGAGCTGGTGGATGTTAGAGACCTTATGCTCCCCCACAGATGCTCAATAGGGTTTAGGTCTGGAGACATGCTTGGCCAGTCCAGCACCTTTACCCTCATTTTCTTTAGCAAGGCAGTGGTCGTCTTGGAGGTGTGTTTGGGGTTGTTATCATGTTGGAATACTGCCCTGCGGCCCAGTTTCTGAAGTGAGGGGATCATGCTCTGCTTCAGTATGTCACAGTACATGTTGGCATTCATGGTTCCCTATATGAACTGTAGCTCCCCACAGCTGGCAGCACTCATGCAGCCCCAAACCATGACATTCCCACCACCATGCTTACTTAAGGCAAAACACACTTGTCTTTGTACGTCTCATCTGGTTGGCGCCACACACACTTGACACCATCTGATCCAAATAAGTTTACCTTGGTCTCGTCAGAGCACAGGACATGGTTCCAGTAATCCATGTTCTTCTTAGTCTGCTTGTCTTTAGCTAACTGTTTGCAGGCTTTCTTGTGCATCATCTTCAGAAGAAGCTTCCATCTGGGACAACAGATATGCAGACCAATGTGATGCAGTGTGCAGCGTATGGTTGGAGCACTGACAGGCTGACCCCCCACCCCTGTAACCTCTGCAGCAATGCTGGCAGCACTCATACATCTATTTTGAAAAAACAATCTCTGGATATGATGCTGAGCATGTGTACTCAACTTATTTAGTTGACCATGGCAAGGCCTGTTATGAGTGTAACCGGTCATGTTAAACCACTGTATGGTCCTGGCCTCCTTGCTACAGCTCAGGTTCAGGGTGTTGGCAATCTTCTTATAGCCTAGGCCATCTTTATGTAGGGCAACAATTCATTTTTTCAGATTCTCAGACAGTTCTTTGCCATGAGGTGCCATGTTGAACTTCCAGTGACCAGTATGAGAGAGTGAGTGTGAGAGCAATAACACCAATTTAACAAACCTGCTAACCATTCACACCTGAGACCTTGTAACACTAACGAGTCTCATGACACTATCAAGGGAAAATAGCAAATTGGGCACAATTTTTCCATTTTCACTTAGGGGTGTACTCACTTTTGTTGCCAGCAGTTTAGACAGGGATGGCTGCATGTTGAGTTATTTTGAGGGCACACCAAATTTACACTGTTATACCCGTTGTACACTGACTATTTTACATTGTATCAAAGTGTCGGCTCTTCAGTGTTGTCCCATAAAAAGATATAATACAATATTGACAAATAAGTGAGGGGTGTACTCACTTTAGTGAGATACTGTATATAGTGTGGTGGAGCCACAAAGAACAATAAAGCATAGTCTGATTTGGACTACGTTTGAACTGTTTTCTGTGTTGGATGCAATACTCTAGTTTACCACACTTTTGTGTCCCAAAAAAATAGAGCAAACATAGTCCATGTAAGACTACATTTGCTTTATTGTTCTCTGTGGCTCTGGCATGGTATACAGAGTACAGAATATAAAGAAACTCTCAGACCTCTAGTCCTGAGCTGCTGTATTCAATCACCTCTTTTTGCTCACCTACAGAAAGTAGAGGAGGCTGTATGCAGCAGAATACTGCATACAGGTTTTGTTTGCAGTATATAACCATGGAGCTGTATTAAAAAACCCTAAGCACAATATAAGGCTAGAGTTGATTTACTGATGATTTTTGCCAAATTTTGATTCTGGCCCAAACAAATTGAATCTCTTAGATTTGGGTCAAATTTGACATTGATCCTAATCCAAAGGGCAACACGGGTCCCCACACATTCTAAAACTATCATATTGTTTAAACAGTGGGAGTATGTTTAGGACTCTCCCCCACCCCCAACGGAATCTCCCTCTCAGGTGTTCATTTATTCATTAATATCTAGTACGAACAAACGACAGACTGGTGTGCTCGTGTTATAGAACAAATGCTCCAGATTTGTTTTATAACACGTCAGGAGTGGTGACATGTTTTTTAGGTGAAGATAATTTGAAAAGTTGTTTCATTTTATTCTAATCCTCATTTACTTAGGCCAAAGTCTCCTGGATACTGGAGAAGAAAAAAAAATCTAATAAAATGTGTGAGTTTTCCAGACAAAATGTGAAATTCTACCCTTTGGCATTTGTCTAACATTTAAAAAACTAAAAATATTCTAGTAGCTGGCCAGGTCAGGAAAGGGAAAAAGGCTGGAATATTCTTTGTGATTCAATTTGAGAGTGAATGCACAATGACATCTCGGGGGCAAAATTTAAAGTTACTGCCTTCACATCTTTTATTTTTTTAAAATTTTGGGGTTGGGCAAATAAAATGTATTTTCTTTGTACAAATAAATCCAACAATATGGGGACAGAGTTAACATTTTACGTTGAAATATTTCATATCAAACCAGTTTGTAAACCAGTATCATATATTATGTAAGCAATGTATTCTTAGAGTGCAACCCCTAATGAGTTAATTGACCAGTCATTGGGTTTAATAAAGTAATGGCTGTGATTTTACCATGATTTGAGCTTGATTTCATCTCAAAGAAAAAACGGAAACATGGCCATACTCACAGCTCAAAGGCTGGAATGAGAATCTAAATAAGCTTCGGTCCAGAGAAGATGGTCGTGTTTCTGGATTGTGTTGATATATGGCTTCTTTTTTGCATGATAACTTGCAATTATGGAATGCACAGTGAATTGTATTCACAGACAATGGCATCTGGAAGTATTCTTTATCCAATGTAGTCATTTGCATGATCGAATCATGCCTGTTTTTAATGCAGTGCCACCTAAGGGCCCACAGATTATGAGCATCCAATATTGACTGTCGGCCTTGTCCCTTGTGCACGTAGATTTCTTTAGATTCTATGAACTTTTCGATGACATTATGTGTGGCGGAATATATTGCAATTTTAATGTTTTTCTGCAATTGTTCCACAATTTCTAGATCCAGTTTTTCACAGATTGGTGAACCATCTCTGCTTCTGAGAGACTCTTGTCTTTTTATAAACAGTATTTACTTTGGAAAAAGACCCTTTAAACACGGTGTAAAACTGCCCCCCAGCTGTTGGGAAAAACAACTCCCATCATTTTCCCCCTGTTATAATTTACAAATGATGAGGGGGTTTAGTTTTCCCAAAAGCTGGAGGGGCCCATTTGACACCCCTACTATAATGTTTTCATTAGTACCACTTACTTTTCCAGCCTTCAAATTTCAAATGAAATAGAAAAAAATTCAAACTTTTACCTTCTGAATGCTATGTTTTGTTGTGAATAGAAGATGGCTACAAGAAATTCCAAGTCATTTCATTTTCGTCTTCTTTACATTTTACACCGCATCCCAAGTTTTTGGAATTGGGGTTGAAGAAGCAAGTTTTTAAGAGCAGTTTAGCGACAGGATCATGTCATGTGTTTTATATAAAAATATTCTTTCCCACATTAGTACATTTTTTGAATACATGAATCTGATTGGCCATTTTGTCTATACAATTAAACTAAATTACATTTTTAATATATGACTGGTTTTAGTTTGTAAAGGCTATACCCCAAGTTTTTATCAATAAAAAGGATGGTGATCACGTCTGGGAAAACCTCATAAAAACCACTTCCACAGCTGTGTATTTTGTCTCTACCCAGCTGGGTAGGGTCCAAGTGTGCATGAGCTTCCTTCCCCTAGAAGAAAATTGCACTAATAAATCATTTGAATCCTACAGGCAATAGGAGATTGGATTCTAAGGTTTATTGAAAGTCCACAAAAAAGGTTTGCAACAACACTATGCAGACACATAAATTCAAGCTCTTGAGCCCTAGTGCAAAAAGTGAAATGGGCCCCCCCCCATTACCATGTGCAATTTACAATATGGTGGCATTATCTATGTGGAAAAGGGATTCTTTTGGGCTGAAGGGTCCAGGTGGTAGTGCCACTAGGCCGCCGTAAAGGCAGTACAGGGGTACTGATGTACGGGGCCTGGTGAAAAAAGGGGGCCCGCTGCAAGCGGGGTTTATGGCAAAGGGGGGCCCAGATGGCCCCCTGAAATTTCTGATGGCGGCCCTGGTGACTATTCCTGCTGCACCCCCTATAGCTGCGCCCCGACACTATGTATTATCAATGCTTTGCCTCCCATGTATTATGTACCACTCCTTTACTCTTCCACTGCTCCAGTGCGTGGCACCATCCAGGAGAAAGTGACTATGAACAGCTTAATACATATTACTTTCTCCTTCATCTGTATCCATGGAGGACATGGATACAGATGAAAGTTGTAGATTCATTCACAGTTCCTATGGTGGTTATCAGCTCAATGATTAAAGGTCTATTAGATTAGTCAATGTAAAGGAAAGATGGCAGCACATTTTGTATTTTCTGTTTCTTTTGATTATTTTCAGACATGTCCTTGCTTGTTTGTGCCATAAAATGTATTTTTTTTCAAGCTCTACAGAAATGACTTGAAACTATCTGCAAATAAATATTCTTTGTGTTGCTGTCTGAAGAAAATGCCATTCCCAAATGTATTGTACAGTGATGTCTGCTGCTCCTCACAAGAGAATAAAAAGGGCACAGTCAATTCAACTGCGAATCTAACATTTTACTTTGGAATCGTATGCTGTAACTACAACAACTATGATCTAAAAAGACCTTTCACCACTGACTTGTCGATTTTAGTAAATACTTCTATCCCCAATTAAAAACCAACACTGCATTCTTTTGTGTTTCTCATGTTAATCTTACTGTCATATGTATGTGTAACTGAAAATGGGCATTTACATTCTCCTTAGTTTTGAGCTGAAGAGGTGAGACCACTGCTAGTGTGAATGCCTGACAGCACTAGATTGGAATACGTGCAAAGTTTATTTCTACACACCACACCTGCAACTGGGAGTGCTATGAAAGGATACAAGTATTTACTAAAATAGGTGAATCAGCTGTGTAAAGTGTAATTGTCTATTGTCAGGCTGAAGAGCCATAACATTTATCTCAGTGAAATTACTAAACTGGGTGACCGATCCCATTTTACTCTATGAGTAAATATTTTCTACCTAATAGTTAATGTTGTATGTTCTTATCTAAAAAAAACCTCAAAAACTGATTGCTAGAGAACTACAGCTAAGTGATGGCGAGTTGTATGGTCAAGAACATTACATTTCTTTATCCAGATGAGTGTGCTTTTCTGTATGTTTTAGTGCCTCCCTTGTTGGAACTTAAACTTGTCAGTGAGCAGTGTATGCTAACTAGTATTACTTTGATAGGGCCCAGGTTTGACCAAATATTTGAAAAAAATTGGCTTTGGGATGTGCTATTTTTTCTAGCCTTTTCTCTGACCATCACTGTAACACTAACCCTAAGTTGAGCTTAGAGTAATTTAAGGAGTTTTAAGGGCTAATTCCACAACACTCCAGTTGTGGCCTTAGTACTGGCCCAATGTATCATTCGACAATGTGTAATTTCTATTACTACAGCTTACACCCAAAGTTATGGTAATCGTCTGATGCACCATTCAATGGCACTTTCAGTTCCCATAACTGTATGTTAAGGTAACAGGAAGTGACATCCAATGGGAAGTTGGATTGGAAGGTAGGAACACGGTATTAATGGAGTGTTAAACCCTTTAAAAAACCTAAAACCGTAACTAGAGATGGGCGAATTGATTCTAATCGTTGTGGAATTCGGTTTACACAATTTCAGGAAATTCTTCGGTTCTGAATGAAGTCGAAGTTTGGGGTACTTCGGGTGAATCGAAGTGCGGTTATAGAAGTGTGCTTTTGATTGATAAAATGGCTGCGAGCACATGGCGTTCTGGGGCAAAGCACTCTGAGGAGGAAGAAGGCATAGCCAGCATGACATGTGAAGAGTGTAAGCCAATCAGAGACGGCGGGATTCTGTGACGTCACCGCACTTCTAATATGTCCGGGCGCAACGCAGGAGATCACACACTACTCTACACCTGTTTTTGTATAAGGGAAGGTGTGCCACGGATGATTGTGATAGATCTTACTGAAGAACTGATTTTTTTACAGGATTTTTGTGGGGTGTCTAAGCTTGTCTCAGAGACTGCTTCTGCTTAACTGTTTTATATTTTGATTTTTTGGGGGTATTGGATTCTGAATTCCCAGTGTGCGTTCCACTGAAGATGACTTATACATTTAAATCTATCTGCTCACAAGCACATTGAATATCAAGTGGGATCTAAGCCTGTTCAAGTTGTATATTCATTTAAGTATTACAGCGTTTTACAATACAAATACCACTTCATTGTTGGTCTGCTGCTCAATTCTTTGGCGCAATTTACATCCAGGAGTTTATTTAGCGTTGTTTTCAGCTGCTGGGTGACTCAAGAAACCGTCGTTTTACGCCATAAATATTATACATTTTTCCTGTAGCCTAATTCACAAGCAAAGGTTAATTACCAATTTTATCTCTTGTTGTGTAGCGTAAAAATAACATGGCAGTTGTACACGATACAAAGGCTAGTAGTTTGTGGTTGCTCATCTTTGGCGCCAATTTTCATCCAGGGGTTATTTAAGCGTTGTTTTTCAGCTGTGGTAATTCATAGAATAACCGTTCATTTCACCGCCATAAATATATACATTTTTCCTGTGGTAGCCTAATTCACAAGCAAAAGGTGACTTTTCAATTTCGATCTCTTGTTGTGTAGCGTAACAAAACGGCATTTGTAACCCACGCTACAAAGCTAAGTAGTTTGTGATGGCTCAATTCTTATGGGGCAATTTACATTCCAAGGGTTAACTAAGTATTTTTCTGCAGTTGCATAAGTAAAAATAAACATCTCTTTTTCACCACCACAGAAAAAATTCTTGTAGCATAATTCATATAGAAGGTTTATTTAAGCCTTTGCATTCAGTAAAATACACAGTTTTTTAAAGGCAAATACAAGTCAATTTTTCCTGCCATTTGTGGAGCGCAATTTAATATCCAAGGGTTACCCAAGCTTGTTACTGGGTTCTTTTGGAGTCAAATTACAAGGTTATTTATCATATACTGTTATCTTCATCAAACAGTGTCTGTACATTTTAGAACAAACAAGTAGGTCAGACAGAGTGGTGGCCTGGCTCTCTGCACCTGGAGTGGCTGGGCACAAACATTCTGGATCAGGCCCAGGTCGCAGCACTGCAACCGGGGACGTCGGATGCAGCAGGGGTCACTCAGGGAGGGCACCAAAAACTGCAGCTGTCATTCTAGCGGGAGTTGTGTTGTTCAGCAACCCAAGGGTTCTGGATGGGTTGAATAGGTCATCCACTTCTCCCAGATGAAATCTGAAAACCCCAGACAAGAGTCGTGGGAAAGTCTCAGTCCCACAAGCCTTTAGTTGGCATGGACCGGGAGCGGGTCAGCGGGTCAGCTAGCGGCCCTCACCTAGTCCTCAACCCTCCTTGTCCCATCCGGTTCCATCCAGCCAGAGTTTACTATGTGGTTTGGCTCAGCGCCATATATAGCGAAGGGGTTGAACAATTTGAGGTGGGCAGTCAAGCAGCTACTTGGCACATGCGGCAGCGAAGAAATGGGGCCAATATCCCTGCTTCTTGCAGTAGGCGAGCAAAGTATAGATGTTGAGAGTGGAAGGGAGTCATGTGGTGATGGGGTCAGCCTCTGCATATCAAGACCGGTGATAGACGGACAGGCAAGTGACGATGAAACACAAAATTAGAGATGATGTAGACACGACGTTTGGGAGAGGGTGAGGCAAGGGCTTCGATTATCGTCTGGAGAGAGGGCGTCCAGCTGAGCGTCCAGGCAAGCGGCGCAGCCCAGCAGTTGGGGACGTGTGCCGGGAAGTCAGCAAGGATAGCAGCAGTGTGAGGTCGGGAGCCAAGCGCACGGGGTAAAAAACCCGCTTTTGCAGGTCAAGAAAGTAGCGGCACAGGGGCTCAGCGAGGCAGCGGCGGCAGTAGTCACTCACAGTGCGGTGCGTTGGCGTAAAAATCCGGTTCCTCGGCGGTTGTGGCAGTTATTTGGCTAAGACACTGAGGAGCCGAATATGGGTATATGTAGATCTTTAAGCAGAAAGTGAAGCGTGGCCAGGGAGCTAATGTTGGCACCATGGCCATGCGTCTACACATGCTGCGTCACCATCCATGTGGCCTGGGAAGAACGTGGCTAAGACGTGGTGGTCCATTCTGCGCAGCAGCAACAGCAGCAGCCAGCAGTGCCCAGTGGCAGCATGCCATTGCAGCCAGTTCAAGTCTCCACACCTCTGCAGAAGGGAGCTGTTTCTCTTTGACATCATCTCCCAATCCAGATGCTCCTGCTCCTTCGCTACTCATGGCGCCAGAAGTCGTTCAGAAGGCGGATGCAAAGAGACAACAGTATGCGTCCAACCATCCCAAAGGTGCAGGAAGCTGACCATATCCTGGTCCAAGTTGTTGGTTGCTGCAGTCCTCCCTTTCCCAAATGGTGGACTACTGCACCGTTCACGTGAACTAATGGCTTGTTGCCAAGCGAAGATGGAGGAGTTTCCAGCCGTATTTACTTTTACAAAATGCTAAGTACCAGAACTTCAATAAATATGTAGACCCAGTAGGTGGGCCAGTCCTTGAGTTATCGGTTTGTTCCAAGGTGCACGGGCAGCGCGGCGTATGGAGATGTAACTAACGGTCACGGGCAAGTACATGTCCTTTAGTCCCACTGGGTGAATGTGCTTCCGGCCACAGGGCAAAACCAACAACCTTGGACAGGAGACGCCGCTTTTCTCACGTTTGTCAAACTGCGGCTATTGCGCCAGTCCGACCTCATCCTCCTTCACCACCACCACCATCTCAGACGCTCACAATTACTGCCTCACCATCATACCACATGTGTTCGGGCACACGCGTGTGTCACGCAGTTCTACAACTGGCTTGCCTACGGCGAACGAAGTCACACGGGAGGAACTGCTCGCAGTCTCATGCAGCAGAAATCGATCGTGTGGCTTTCTCCGCGCCCAAACTGCAAATCGGAACCATGGTGACCAGGAAATGGGAGGAAACATGGTGTCCGCGCCTTGCACTGAGAGGGATGGTCCATGCGCCTGCATAGCGCACGTGTTCAATCTTGGTTGTGAAAAAAGGTTGATGAAGAGCTTCCACCGTTCTTCAGGAAGATTCTGAAAATGGCCAGGAAATGTGCATTGCACTTCCCATTCCTACAAGCCAGAAAAACCCTCCTCGAGTTGCAGCGGCCAGAACGGCCTCCCCAACACACTCTGATATGCGTTGTTTCCACCCGTTGGAATTTCCAGCCTGCACATGATGGACCGTCTGTATGAACAGAGAAATGCCTTTAATTATGATTTTTTGATCATCAGGTGGACATGAGTACTCCTGTGTAACTTTGATGTCAGCCAGTGGACAGCTCTTGGTGACATCTTCACGTTTGTTGGAGCATCTCGAGGAGGCTCACGTTGTCAGACGCAGGACTACGGGATGAATAACGTCATTCACGCTTCATGTCCTGGGAACAGATGCTGAAAAATTGGTCTGGGCAAGGGGATGGAGACGTCGGCGAACTACATCTCGCGGCCACATGAGTCCGGTGGGAGAATGAAATGGAGGGAGGAGGAGGAGGACATTGGAGCGATAGCACTTGTCTGGTGAAATGAGTGGATTTTCTACCCAGGTTGGTGGACAAGAGAGGAGGGCAGGAGCAGCTGGAGGAGGTAGATGGAGATGAGGATGACGAGGCAGATGACGAAAGCACCGGAGGGCAGGTATTCAGTGGAGGATGGTTGCAGGGAAGCCCTTCGGAGTCACTTGGCAGATGGCCCGCAGCATGATGATTTGCGTGGCTAGTGACAGGCCGAATAGTCAGTTCCGGCAGAGGGATGACTTCTGGCTCCTCCCACCCTACTTGGATCCTCGCCTACGGTCAAAATGGGAGCCTTTTTCACCCCAGAATGTCATTGTGCCATTGTTGACCTCTTGCTTGTGCTCCTGCCGCCGTCACCTCACTCTCTTTCATTGTGCCCTTTGTGGACCTACTCCTGTTTTTGACACTCCAGAACGTGATTGTGCCACTTTCTGACCTCTATCGCTGATGCTAGTGGCTGCTGCCGTGACCTAGACACTCGTGTCCATTGTGCCACCTGATGGCACTATTCCTGTTTTTGCCACCTCCAGAATGGTCATTGTGCCCCCACGGTTGACCTATGGTGCTGCTGCGTCACCTCCACTCTTGTAATTGGCCACTCTGTGGCTACTCAGTTTTTTTACCACATCCAGATGTGAATTGTGCCACCTTTTCTGACCTTCATGATGCTGCTGTGCCTGTGCCGGACCTCCACAACTGTGTCTTGTCCCTCTCTGTGGCCCTAATCCTGTTTATTCCACTCCCAGAATCTGTATTTGTGCAACTGTCTAACCTCTTGCTGCTACTGTGGCTGACTTGCCGTGACCTACACACTGTCATTGTGCCGCTGACTGACCTATTGCAGCTGCTGTGGCTGCTAAGCCGTGACCTACACACTTGTGTATCATGTGCGCACTGTCTGACCTCATGCTGCTGCTGTGATGCTGCGTGACATACACACTCTGTCATTGTGCAACTCTGTGGCCCTATTCCTGTTTTTGCCAGCTCCAGAATGTCTATTGCTGCCACTGTACTGACCTTCATGCTGCTGCCGCCGTCACATCCATGTCTGTCATAGTGCCATCAGTTGCTACTACGTGTTTTACACCTCGGAATGTCTTTGTGCCACTATGTATGAACTCTTGAGCTGCTGCCATGACATACACCATGTGTCGTTGTGCACTGTCTGATCTCATTGCATGTGCTGGGCTGCTGCCGGGCGACCTACACACTGTGTAATTGTCCACTCTGTGGCTACTCCTGTTTTTGCTACTCAAGAATGTCATTGTGCACTGTCTGACCTCATGCTGCTGCTGACGTGACCTACACACACTGTCAGTGTGCCAATGTCTGACCTCATGCTGGCTTTGCTGTGGCTGCTGCGTTGACCTTACACTCTATGTCATTGTGCCACTTGTGGCTCTATTCCTGGTTTCTGCCACCTCCTGATGTCATAGTGAGACTGTTCTGACTCATGCTGTGCTGCCGTCACTCACACTCTCCTGTCATTGTGCCACTCTGAGGCTACCTCCCTGTTTTTTCCACTCCTGAATGTGATTGTGACACTTTCTGACCTCATGCTGCTGCTGTGGCTGTGACCGTGACCTCCACACTGGTTCATTGTCCCACTCTGTGGCCTACTCCTCTTTTGCACCTACAGAATGTCCTTGTGCCACTGTCTGACCTCATGCTGCTGGCTGCTGTTGATGCGTGACTACACACTCTGGTCATTCGGGCCAATGTTGGGACTCATGCTGCTGCTAGTGGCTGCTGCCGTGATCCTTTTACACCACTGTGTATTGTGCCACTGTCTGACCTCTGATGATGCTGTGGCTGCTGCTGGTGACATTCAACACTCTGTCATTGATGCCACTCTGTGGCCCTATTCCTGTTTTGCCACCTCCAGAATGTCATTGTGCCACTGTCTGTCCTCCATGCTGCTGCCACGCCGTCACCGCCACTGGTTCTGTCATTGTGCCCACTCAGTGGCCTCTACTGTTTTGCACCTCCAGTATGTCATTGTGCACACTGTCTGACCTCTTGCTGATTTTTTGGGCTGCCACCTGACCTTACACACTGTGTCGTTGTGCAATGGTCTGACCTCATGCTGCTGCTAGTGGCTGCTGCGTGACCTACACACGTGTCCATTGGTCCACTCTGTGGCCTACTCCTGTTTTTGCTACCTCAGAATGTCATTGTGCCACTGGTCTGAACTCATGCTGCTGCTGCCTGTGACCTACTCACTGTGTCTTTGTGACACGTCTGACCTCATGTGCTGCTGTGGCTGCTGCCGTGACCTACACACTCTGTCATTGTGCACTATGTGGCCTATTCCTGTTTTTTGCCACCTCCAGAAAAGTATTGTGCCACTGTCTGACCTCATGACATGCTGCTCCTGGCCGCCGTACCTCCCTCTCTGTCATTGTGCCACTTTGTGGCTACTCCCAGTTTTTTTGACACCTCCAGGAATGTGATTGTGCCACTTTTGACTCATGCTGCTGCTGTGGCTGCTGCCCGTGACCTAGACACTGTGTCCTTGTGCCTCTCTGTGGACTATTACTTTTTTGCCACTCCAGAATGTCATTTTGCCCTGTCATGACCTCATGCTGCTGCTGCCGTCAACCTCCAATCTGTGTCCATTGATCCCTCTCTGTGGCCTACTCTTGTTTTTCCTCTCCAGAATGTCATTGTTGCCACTGTCTGACCTCAATATTGCTGCTGTGGCTGCTGCCGTGACTACACAATCTGTCATTGTGCCACTGTTGACCATTCATGATGTGCTCTGCGCGTCACCTCACTCTCTGTCACTGTGCACTCTGTGGCGCTACTCCAGTTTTTGACACCTCAAGAATGTGATTGTGCCACTTTTGACTCATGCTGCTGCTGTGGATGCGTCTGCCGTGACTAGACACTGTGTCATTGTGCCACTTTGTGGCCTATCAGTTTTTACCCCCTCCAGAATGTGATTGTGCTACTTTCTGACATCATGCTGCTGCTGGGGTGCTGCCGTCAACCTCCACACTGATGTTCATTTTCCCTCTCTGTGGCCTTACTCTGTTTTTTCCTCCTCCAGAATTGTCATTGTGCAAATGTCTGACCTCATTTATGCTGCTGTGGCTGCTGCCGTGACATACACACTCTGTCTATTGTGCCCAACTGTTGACTTCATGCTGCTCTGTGGTGCGGCCGTGACCTACAACCACTGTGTCATTGTGCCACTGTCTGACCTCTGCTGCTGCTGTGGGCTGCTGCCGTGAATACACACTCTGTCATTTGTGCCACTTGTGGCCTATTCCTGTTTTTGCCACCCTCCAGAATGTCATTGTGCCTACTGTCTGACCTCATTTCTGCTGCGCCGTCCCTCCGCTGTCTGTCATTGTGCCATCAGTGGCCTAACTACTGTTTTGCACCCTTAGAAAATGTATTTGGCCACTGTCTGACCTCAGGCTGCTGCTGCACATGACCTACCACACTGTGTCGTTGTGCCACTGTCTGACCTCATGTTGCGCGCTGTAGGCTGCTGCGTGACCTACACACTGTGTCATTGTCCAACTCTGTGGGCCTTACTACTGTTTTGCTACTCCAGAAATGTCATTGTGCCACTGTCTGAACCTCATGCTGCTGCTGCCGTGACCTACACACTGTGTCATTGTGCACTGGTCATGACCTCCAATGCTGTGCTGTGGCTGCTGCCGTGACCTACACACTGTCATTGTGCCACTGTCTGACCCCATGCTGCTGATGTGGCTGCTGCCGTGACTCACATTTGTTCATTGTGTCCCACTCGTGGGCCATATCCTGTTTTTGCCACCCTCCAGAATGTCTTGTGCCACTGTCGACCTATGCTGCAATGATGGGGCTGCTTGCCCGTGACCTACACACTGTGTCATTGTGTACTAACTATCTGGATATCATGGCTGCTGCTGTGGATGATGCGTGACCTCACCACACTGTCATTGTGCCACTGTTGACCCATGCTGATGCTGTGGCTGATGCCGGGACCTCCACACTGTGTATTGTCCCACTCTGTGGGCCTAATCCTGTTTTTGACCCCTCCCAGAATGTCATTGTGCCACTGTCTGACATCTTGCTGCTGACTGTGGCGCTGCCGTGGACATCCACAATGTGTCATTGTGCCACTCTCTGACCTTCATGCTGTTGCTCTGCCGCCATCACCTTCAACTCTTGTCATTGTTGCCACACTGTGGCCTACTCCAGTTTTTGCAACCTCCAGAATGTGATTTGTGCCCACTTTCTGACCTCATGCTGATGAGGTGGCTGCTGCCGTGACCTACACACTGTGTCATTGTGCACTTTCTGACCTCATGCTGCTGCTGTGGCTGCTGGGCGTGACTACACACTGTGTCATTGTTGCCACTGTCTGACTCATGCTGCTGCTGCCTTTCACCTCACTCTTCATTGTGCCACTCTCTGGCCATACTCCAGTTTTTGCCACCTCCAGTTTGTCATTGTGCCACTGTCTTTTGACCTCATTTGCTGCTGCCGCCGGTCACCCTTCAACTCTCTGTCATTGTGACACTCTCAGTGGCCTACTACTGTTTTGCCACCTCCAGATTGTCATTGTGGCCACTGTCTAGTACCACATGCTGCTGCCGTGTCCTACACTCTGTGTCATTGTGCCACTGTCTGACCTCATGCTCGCTGCTGTGGCTTGCTCCGTTGACCTTCACACTGTCGTTCATTATGTCCCTCTCTGTGGCCCTACTCATGTTTTTTGCCACCTCCAGAATGTCATTGTAGCCTCTGTTCTGACATGCATGCTGCTGCTGTGACCTGCACACTGTGTCATTGCTGCCACTGTACGAACTCATGCTGCTGCTGTGGCCTTGCTGTGCCTGTGTGACCTACACCACTCTGTTCATTATGCCACTCTGTGCCTATTCTGTTTTTTGCTACCTCCAGAATGTCATTGTGGAACTGTTGACCTCATGCTGCTGCTGTGGCTGCTGCCGTGACCATACACACTGTTCATTATGTGCCACTGTCTGACTTCATGCTTTCTGCTGAGGTGATGCATGACCTTACACAACTTGTCATTGTGCCACTGTCTGACCTCATGTGCTGCTTGGCTGATGCGTGACCTACAACACTCTTCATTGTGCACTGTCTGACCTCATGCTGACTGCTGTGGCTGCTGCGTACCTACCACTGTGTCATTGTGCCACTCTGTTGGCCTTTACTCCTGTTTTTTCCACCTCCATAATGTAATTGTGCACTGGTCTGACCTCCTGCTGTGCTGTGGCTGCTGCTGTGACATCCACCACTGTGTAATTTGTCCCACTCTGTGGCTTACTCTGTTTTTGCCACTCCAGAATGTCATTGTGCCTTGTCTGACTCATGCTGCTGCTGTGGCTGCTGCCCGGTGACTACACACTGTTCCCCCCCCCCCCCCCCCCCCCCCCCCCCCCCCCCCCCCCAATATAATTTGTCTTTGTGCCATGTTCTGACCTCATGCTGCTACTGTGGCTGCTGCCGTGACCTACACACTGTCATTGTCGCCACTGTCTGGGACCTTCATGTTGCTGCTGTGGCTGCTGCCCCCGGTGACCTACACACTGTGTAATTGTGCCCACTGGTATGCCTATGCTGTGTGTGGCTGCTGCGCTCGTGACTACACATGTGTCATAGTGCAACTCTGTGGCCCTATTCCATGTTTTTTGCCACTCCAGATGTCATTGTGACACTGTCTGACACTCATGCTGCTGCTGTTGGCTGCTGCTATGACCTCCACACTGTGTCATTGTCCCACTCTTGTGGCTTATTCTGTTTTTGCCACCTCCAGACTGTCATTGTGCACTGTCTGGACTCATGCTGCTGCTTGGCTGCTGCTGTGACCTCACCACGTGTCATTGTGCCTATCTTTGGCCTACTCCTGTTTTTTGCCACCTCCAGAATATTTTGTGCCACTGTCTGACCTCATGCTGCTGTGGCTGCCGCGGTCACCTCCGATTACTATGTCACTGATGTTGCCACATGAGCCCTCAGCTTGTTTTTTTCCAGATGGTGCTGCCATGACTTTATCAGGCTACAATTCCGCTTTTAGTGCCCAGGGAATTTTTATAGTGAAGCTATTCTATGCAGCGGCGGAGTCATAGTGCGTGTCTTACTAAGACACAACATTGTTGAAGACCAACCAAGCACCTCTGCTATTTAAGCATGGCACAACGTTCATACTGCACCCTGCAAGGCTCTGTGCCAGCCTGAGAAATAGCTGTTTTTTTAACGTGATTCGTCCCGAAGTAATTCGGAACGAAGTTTTTTTTTGCCGAGAAATCCGGCGAAGTGAACGAAGACGAATTTCGTGAAATTCGCCCATCTCTACCCGTAACCTAACTTAGTTAAAATGTTAATTTCTCCACAAATTTGGGCCGATGTGAACATTTTTACAACATATTATAAAAATATTTTATAGCAATCTGTAAACATTCATACATATTTTTTGCCTGTGTATCTGAAGATTGTGAGCGCATGTATGAAACTTGGCGCAAACACACCAGGTTTAAATTGCTTTAGAGCAGTGTACAATGCGATAGTATGTAGAACCTGTCGATAACACATCTCTTTTTTTCTTTTTTGCCCTCCTTCCTGCCGCTTGCATAGGGCGAGAAGTTTTACACGTACATGAAGGGATCAAGCACTCATAAAAGTACAGGATCTGATCATTTCATTTAGGGGAGCTCTTACACTTTACATGGCTAACATTAGTGTGGAGCTTTTCAGAGCATGATAAATAAATTCTACTAAGTCTGCAGGTCCAGTTTTTGTGAAATCCTTAGAACCTAAAAAAATATTGTTTTTCACCTTCAACCTCATTAGAGCATGGAGATTCTTGGAACCATTTGAAGCCAAGAGATTAGTTCAGGGCAGGCACAGACAAAAATACACATGGATTTTCAGCACCAGCATTAAACATTCAGGCTCTCAAGCTTAGCAACTGTTGATTATTCAATAATCTAAACGAGAAGTAAAGGAAAGGGCTAAAAAGCCATGAATGTTGTTCAGAGCTGAATAAGGGTAAGCCATCTTGTATGTGATATTAGTCTTCCCCTTGTAGCTTTACATTTTTACTTGCCACAAAAAAGGTAAAAATAGTACAAGACATATATTTTAACTAGTAGATACCCCGTCTCAGGACCATGACTGTAATCAAAAATGTATCCACCTAAGGACAGAGTTATCTTCCCAGGACAACGACCGCAATCTACATACATAAATATCTATCTGCTACACAGCTGACTGCAGGGCATAGTGGAGTGAGTTCAGATGAGCTTGCTTCCTTCCCCACCCCTCTTTGCACTGCTCACATGACCCTGTACAGCGCTTTAACGTGGGAGCTGACTGTAAGCATAGCAGGAGCCGCTCTCTGTTACAATGGTGAGTGTTAACCCACAATCCCCGACCCCTGGACAGTGAGTGCGACAAAAAATGTCCTCTACTATAAACAATTAGGTGTCATGTCCCTATCTATTTGTTTACATATATAAATGCCTTAGTGTGCCACATGTTCATCTAACCACATGGTGGCAGTATTTTAGTTACAAGTCAACACAAGACACACTTTATATTAGACAGTTGTAAGAAGCAGAGCAATACTGCTCTTGTACTTCCCCATATCATGCATACATTTTCGGTAAAGAAGTGTCTCTAATCTTGTTTTTTTATGTTAAAGGAATTTTGCAACAAAGTAAAATTGATGTGAGAAGCTTGCAAATTAAATAACAAACATTTTCACCATTAATTATTATTAAAAATTCTGCATTGTTTTTGATTTAGCTGCTCCTTTAGTGATCCATTGTTTACAGCTTATCTCCAGGGGATACGACCAGGGCATAGAGCTCCTCAGTCCTGGTCAGACATCACTTCTCCTCTCACGTAGATACTGAGTGTTCAAACCCCAGGGGCTGTTATTCTACACCCGTTCTCTGTACTCCTTAGTAATTAATCAAGCAGTGCAAATAAATAAAAAATAAACCTCAATCAGGTATGTGCATTCATAAAGAGAAAAAAAACACAGGTTTGGATCCAGCAGAGATTTAAACCGAGGACACTTGTGCCCAGAGGCAAAAACTTTACCTCTCAGCTACTTACAATGCTTTATATAAACAGACCTTTCTTTGACTAAGAGGTAAGACATGGTGATGTCATCCTGCTGGGTCACATGATATGCAATTCAAACAAATCACACACACCCCCTTCTGAGCACACAGAGCTGAAGAGCTGGATGCAGAAGGGAGGAAATGAGATATGGCCAAAATCCCTTTAAAGCAAACAATCACTTCTATTTACATATATATATCTCCAGATATTTCAGAATATCCCATTGGTCAGGGTCCATTTGCTTAGCTAAGTATCTTTTATTTTATTGACTGGTTTAGGTGTCAGTTCATTTAAGAAAGACTTCACACAGGTGATACTTGTGGTGTGTAGTAAAAAGAGAGCTGTCAAAAGCTATGGCTCGAAAACAGCAACGTAAACATTGTGTGAGAATATGGCTTAAGACGATAGTAATTGCATCAATTCCAAGTCATAAAAGTATCGGGGTACATTGTGATCGACAATAAAAGCCAACAGCACCAAATGTGGAAGACTAGGAAGTGCAAGCAAAACCTCCAAAACCACTAGACAACCATCTGAATTTACTTCAAATCAACTGCAACAACTAATTGAGAAAGGCAGGAAAAACACCTAAAGCACCAGAAACCAACTGCAGGATCTGCAAGCCTCTATTGATGTACTTGTTAATGACTGGGCAAGATGAGTGGGGTGGGGTAGTATAGGTGGAGGGTGTAGAGGGTTTCTTGTGGGGAAAGGTGGGAGTTGGTTAGTAGGGTTTGTGGAGCTACAGATGGTGTTGGGTTATGGGGATTGGTGCTGGTTGTATATTGTGTCGGCACTAGGCCATACAACACTCTCACTTGTGGGGGGAAGGATTACAGGCAACAGCTCACAGGTACAGTCTCTGGGGAAGGGAGACAGAGGACCCCCCAGCAGGACCGCCATCAGTGTAGTATGGCTGGTATTGCCGTACAGGGAACAGATCTAATGAGAAACATGGGGGAGGGTGGGGGGGAAAGAATGTCACTTCTTGTTTTCTTGTTTGGCAAGTTTGGTAGAAAGATCTATGCCCTGTTCTTTCTACCAAATAATGCCAATTATGTGTACACACTCTTCATGCGCCTGCAGTTAAAAACTATAGCGGAGGCACTACTCATACCAATATGAAGCATTATGGACTTATGTGTTATCCACACATCACTGTGATAGGGATGCAGAGTGGGGTATTGAGAGTTTTTGGGAATTCTGAGGGAACTGATGGGTGGGTTCTGGTGACTCAAGCCTCTTATATTTATCCTCTATATAGCACACTTCACAAAGTTAATCAGGTTCCACTGTAGTGCAGTTTAACAGGATTTATTCACGTCCATTTCCAATACAGTTAACTTCACCAAAGAAACATTAATGGTAACAATGATGTACTGCTTTCTGGCATTCAAGCAGTCTGGCTGCTTCCCACAAGGGGTAATAAACTCACAGATACCTGAGTTTCGCCAGTCATATCCTGCAACTCCTGTTCTGTGATCGCTGACTGCTATGTACACTGAAAAAAACACAAAATGGGTACAGCACACAAAGTTCCACAATTAATCCGTTATGGTAAATGCAAAGTCCGTCCTGGGGTGAGCAGGCTCACCATAGGTCAATTCCAAAAAAATAGTGGTTTGGACGACAGCATCTTAAAAACAGGAGTGAACTTTATTCCAAAGTGAAAAACACCATAGCAACGTTTCGGCCCATCAATACATGGCCTTTTTGCTTGCTTGAAAAAGGCCATGTATTGATGGGCCGAAACGTTGCTATGGTGTTTTTCACTTTGGAATAAAGTTCACTCCTGTTTACAAGATGCTGTTGTCCAAACCACTATTTTTTTGGAATTGCTATATACACTGGTCTTTTCTCTCAATGTCTGTCTCACACACACACTAGCAGCCTCCTTCCACATGCTGCACACTCACTAGACTACACTTGACTCTCTAAAATCTTCTATCCTCCTCCTCTCACAGCATTCACAGCTCTAACTGTTAACTTCCTCACTGCTGGACAACTAGCAATGCTGTGTGCTGGTACCTCTGGCGCCCTCTAACTGTCAGACAGAGGTAATCAATTAAATTTTGACAGTGAAGCTTACCATGGGTCACATATTGAATCTCTTCTTTGATTTGACCATATATTCTCTATCCTTTCTCTTTCCCCTTCTAGAGGCTCATACTCTCCTTATTTTGTTTCTTTGCTCATTAACATCATATCCCACCTCCTTCTTGTTCACACCTGGTAACACTGATCAAGCATTAGATCTGCTATTTATTACAGCACCCTGGTCATGCTGTGGCCTTGTGTGATTTCCATGAAGTGCGATGACATAAAAAGTGCTGCAGAATTAATACCAGGATTGAAACGTAGATACTAACCAATGCTTTTCTACTACCTACCAACTTGAACACCAAACACTAAAACCAGCACCCACTACTCACTCCTTTTCCAATATAATCACTGCCTACTTATTTCTAAAACTTCTTGACTACCGCTCCCCCCCTGAACACCTTCACCATGCAATGGATTCCTTATCCCCCCATCTGTTTTACCCTCACATCTGACCTCCACAGCATTAAGATTTTTCTCTCAAAACCACACAACCCCCATTTGCTCTATCCCACACACACCTACTCACACTCTCCCTGCTTCTCCTTGCTGCTGGGGACATATCTCCTAATCCCGTGCCCCCCTCAGCTCATCCCCACTGTTGTTTCACCCTTGTCTTATAGACCAACCAACACAAACTCCTGTAACCTTTTAAACCTCAAACCCATTCCCCACATCACTTCCACCCCTATCCCTCTGTCTGGAGCTCTTTTAAATGCACGTTATGTGCACAGCAACTTCCCCTCATTTACGACCTTTTCATTTCATGCAACCTCTCCTTCCTTGGTCTAATGGAAATCAGGCTGACACCTCCTGACACAACCTTTTTACTGCTGAACTCTCTTGTGGAAGGCTTCAATTTACTCACACGCCCTGCTGGGGCCTGATTCCATCTTTACCCTCCCTCCCTCTTCCCTTTTTTGAGATGCATCTACTCCTCCTCCAACCTTGAAGTGGCCATCGTTTACCGACAGCCTGGCCCCACAACTGCCTTTTTCGAACACTTCACCACCTGACTTCTGCAATTTCTATCCGCTGACATCCCCACTATCATTATGGAAAACTTTACCAAACAAGTTCACACGCAAAACTCAACTGATATCAAACTCCTATCCCTCTCCTCCTCCTTAGGCCTCTCAAAGTGGTCCTCTGGGGCCACTCACAAAGCAGGACGCACACACACTGGGTCTCCTTTTCACCCACCTCTGCATCCTATCTAACGTCTCAAACTCTATTCTTCTCCTATCAGACCATAATTTGCTTACTTTCTCTTCCCTCTTCCTGTCAACTGTCCCTCCAGCACAGATACTAACACACCTTTGTAAGACCTTTCAAGGTCTGGACCCTCAAACTCTTTCCGACTCTCTTCTACCTCTCTCCACCGTATCCACACTTCATGACACTGACATAGCCATGGCATTCTACAACACCACAATCTCTTCTTCTTTTGATTCAGTCACACTTCTCATGCACAATGGAACTTGCCGAATCAACAGGTAGCCCTGGCACACAGAGCTGACAAAAAACAGGCGAATTTCTAGAGCTGCAGAGCGTCTCTGGAAGAAAATGCACTCCCCAGAAGACTTTCACACATACAAACACCCCTCAACTTCAACTCTGAACTTCTGCCAAACAGGATTGCTGTGCCTTTCTGATATCCTCTTTGGTCTTTTGTATACTGCTGTTATAAGTAATATCAATCTTAGTACAATGGTATTAGTCACGTTATTGTGTTGACATGCGGTGATGATGTGACGGTATTTTTTTGGTCCTTGTATATCTACTGACCCACAGAAGCAAGATAACATGTCAATGAAACTATACAGTGTCAAATTAAAAAAAGAAAAAGAAACCCCAAAACAATGGCACCTTTGCATTTTTTCCCTTTCACACCACACCTTTTTTTTTTTTTTTTTGGGTTGTTGTGGGGGACAACAGAAACTTTGGCTGTATAAGGGCCCCTGATTTCTAATAGTGGTCTGCCCAACAGAATGAAATTGTGGGGCCTGAACTCTATTCCCTGCACTCACTATAGATCAGCTGCAGGCATAATCTTTAAGGATTGCAAGAAATTTAGCATTGTTTAGTATTGTTATGTTTTGATGGTTCTTCTTAAGGTATTTCCATTGGACTACATTAGACCATTGGACTACATCAGACCAGCATTGGATACATTTATTGAATAAAATGGACAAAGAAGGATGTTGTCGGGGAGTGTTTATTTAAATTTTTTGTCTTTTATTTCCCATTTTATTACAGTGTTAATAATGGACGTGTTCGACAGACGCCTCTACATTATTAGGGCTGGCGATTGATTTCAGCCAGCATTTTTTTTTTTTAAATCACTGCAATACTGCTGCTAAACCCCTGTTACTACTACCCAGTGCACTAAGGGTACTGGGAAGAGCTAGTTTACTATCAAAAGCAGACCGCTTTTTATGGTCCGTTTCTAGACCATCTGCGGGCTGGTATATTTAGGACGGGAAGAGACTAACATCCATGGATCTTCCCATCCTGATTTAGGCAAGTTTACCTTGCCTAGTTAAGAAAGATGTGGGGACATGTTACTTTTTAAATATATTTATTTATTGAAAATCTAAACATTATTTTACTATCTCTGCTAGAAAACCTGTTAGTATTTTCTCTGCTTTTAACTTATAAATCCTGGTTCAACTTATATAAACCTATGTATCACAGAGCTCTCCGTCTATTCCTCCATCACATCCTGCATCCAGAGAGGTTAGCAAAAATCACCTGACAGGTTCTCATCGTTAGTATATACTTAGCTGAAGAACCTATTTAGTACCTCTGCCTTCTCCTGGTGCCCAGTGACTAGCTCCCCATCACAGGTTTGGCTTTTTGGCATTTATATGCTTAAAGAATTTCTTGGGATTTGTCTTGCTGTCCTTGGCCACCTGCCTTTCATTTTGAATTTTAGCTGCTTTTATCACTTTTTTACAAATTTTATTAAGCTCTTTGTAATTTTCAAAGGCTGAGGCCGACCCCTCTGACTTGTATTTTTTAAATGCCCTTTTTTATTGTTTATTGCCCTCTTAACAGGTCAGTTTTCCTAAACACAAAGGAAAATTTATATCTAAAAGGCAGAAATGAGAGGCATTAACATAAGATGTTAGAACAAGCAGTTCATGCATAAAGGTCTATGAATGTTGAGTGAAAACAGTGACGGAAAGCTTAGAAGAGGGTCATTTAATGCATTTTATGTGGGAATGTGCTGTGCTGGGATCTTTCTGCAGGGATGTTTTACAGCTTGAACATAAAGTTTAGTCAGTTCACATCCTTGCAGAGCCTAAGATCTGTACAGTGGGTCTCCTGGGGGATGACAAATTGTCAAGTGGAATATCACTGGGAATTCTTCAACTGCTGCATCATGCTATGATATTAATTGCTAGATTAAAGCTTAAGCTAAATAAATTTCCAGATAGAATGCATTGATGTGATTGGAAGGAGGGGTACATAGAAAGCGTAAAGTAGAAACTAAGGGCCACATGTATGAAAATTGTCCAGGTCTAAAACTCACTTTGTTGCCCATAGCAACTAATCAGAGCGCCCCTCTCATTTCATATAGTGCTCTGGTAGAATGCAAAGAGCGCTGTGGTTGGTTGCTATAGGCAACAATGTGAATTTTAGACCTAGACAGTTTTCATACATGTGGCCCTAGATGTGAAGCAATTTGGGGTCTTGGAAAGATAACTGATCTCGCTTTACAATTTTTCTGAGAAATCTGCTTGGAGAGCCCATTCTTTTATTAAATTGGTATAACGTGTGTATCCTTGTCTAACTTTTGGCAATATGTACATTTTTCTTTCCATAGTACATGCCGGTTTGAACGCTATAATGCTTTCTTGCGCTCATTCTACTAGTTTTTCCATGTTATGTTAGGCTTTATTTTTATGTACTTTTTACATTAGTTTTTTTATATGTAGGAAAATAATTTGTTTTTCATATTTGTTTAAATGTATTTATTTATTTTTAAAGCAAAACTGGCCCTAAATATGTTTTGTAGTTGTGTCACTTATCCATCACAGACATTTATAGGGGATTCAGCGCTTATCACGCCAAAGTTTAGGATACGACTGTTCATGTTTAAAGGGGTTTTGCCACGAAGTAAAATTGATGTGGGAAGTTTGTAAATTAAATAAAAAATATTTTCACCATTCATCATTATTAAAAATTCTGCACCGTTTTTGTTTTAGCTGCTCCTTTAGTGATCCATTGTTTACAGCTCATTTCCAGGGGATACGACCAGGGCTGAGAGCTCCTCAGTCCTGGTCACACATGCTCAGACATCACCTCTCCTCTCAGGCAGCTACTGAGTGTTCAAACCCCAGGTGCTGTCATTCTACTCCCGTCCTCTGTACTCCTTCGTAATTAGTCAAACAGTGCAAATAAATTTAAAAAAAAAAAACTCAATTAAGTCTGTGCATTGATAAAGAGAAATAAAATCCACAGGTTTGGCTCCTGCAGGGATTTGAACCGAGGATTCTTGTGCCTGGAGGCAAAAGTTTTACCTCTGAGCTACAATGTAGCTGTAAGGGACTGGTCAGGGACACACGAGAAGACACAGACAGAGTGAGGCCCTGACGCTGGACCCAACCACTGTCCCTGACTTTTGAAGGTACCCGACGCCTTAAAAGGTCGGCCCCAACCAGAAGACTGAACACTATACTGAATACATGGAAACACAAGACACAGACAAACAAATACAAAACACAATAAGGGAACGTCAGGCAAGCAAGGTTGTAGACAAGCGGGCAGCAAAGTACCAAATCGGAAGACTGAAGAGAAAAACGTAAGACGAGCCAAGTCGGTAACTGTCGGGCAATGCAGTATAAAAACAGGAGGAGAAGAAGGCCATGTTCACACGGCTTAAAATGGGCCGTATTTCGGTCCGTAATTACGCGCCGAAGTGCGCCAATTACGGGCCGAAAACGGCTCATTCATTACGGTAATTCACAGTTGTCATAGAGAACTATGGATTACGCCTCCTCTCCCTGCTCGGCGAAGCCGCCGGGCGGGGAGATACTTGACCTGTCACTTTCTCGCGGCGTATCCGCGCCGCTAGCATTGACTGTCTATGGGCCGGCGAAGTGCCGGCCCCCCGCTCACTCCCCTGCTCCCGCCCCGCCCCCGACCACACTATGTAATTACGCCCCGCAGTTAAGCCGTGTGAACCTAGCCGAATAGTCAGAAGCCAAGCAAAGTCAGGTAACCAGAAAATCCAACAAGAGAACAGCAAGCAAAGGTATAGGAAAGACCCAATATAACAGGCACAGGGGACAGGTAAGGAAATCCTTGAATAGGGAACCGTTGAACACAGAACAGAGGTGATTGGTGGAAAGAACACAAAACCGGATAGGGAAACAAAACTGTCAATCAAGGAGGACACAGTTTAACTAAAAGGGTGCTGGAGGATTCCTGCCCACGGGCGTTGGCCAGGAATATATTAACACACAGGGAAGGACTCAGTTCACACTGGTAACTAAGAATACAAAGTATGTCAAAAACCATGGTTTTCGTCGCAACGGCCGTGGCCGGCGACCAGAACTCGAGGCTGGGGGGTCTGTCGGGCATAATCATGACAGTAGCTACTTACAGTTCTACACATACAGACATTTCTTTGACTACAGAGAGGAAAGACCTGGTGATGTCATCCTGCTGGGTCACATGATATGCAATTCAAACGAATCACACACACCCCCTTTCTGAGCACACAGAGCAGAAGAGCTGGATGCAGGAGGTATGAAATGAGATCGTGGCAAAACCCCTTTAAATCTCCCGCATGTGCGGTAGGCGGGGCGCACTTGAACTGTAGCGAAGCTATAGCTTCGCTAAGGCATTTTTAGGCATATTGCTGCTGGATCAGGTATACCACTTTTAAAGTGGTATACCTGTTCCAGAAATATCATACAAGCTCTAGAATGCGCCTGTTTTATGACCCCCTGTAAACCAAATCAGCCATGTAAGCATATCCTTAGGCTTCCTCCACATATAGCTACTTTGTGGCATTATTGTTTTGTTAAAAACAAGCCATTATTTTATTTATTTATTTTTTTTAAGTTTTTTCTTAGCAAGTTTCAAGTTTTATAGAGAAGCATAAGGAAAAGTGCTTATAGAAAACTCCACTCCTAGAACACGATTTGTTTTTAAAAGAAAAAAACATTGGACTCAAAAAACAAGGGAAGAAAAACACCACAAAATACTTCCTTTTTGGCTTTTAGCTAAAAAACAAATATGCATTTTTGTATTGGTTTAGGTAAATTTCTAATGTTGGGATTGACATTGGCCAGTCTGAAAGTATAATTGGGGTTTCCATGTAAAACCCTGTCTGCAGGACAACACTTCTAAGTACTGCATGCTCATTTGATTTACACAAGAGGTTTTTTGTAGGGGTTATTGGAGCCCGGGGTGCAGCAGGAGCTTCTACAGCACCAATGATGATTGGCTGACCACACTCTACAGTATGAAAATGTTGTATTAGACATCTGGAGGAAACAGATCCCTCGCAGCCTTTAGGGCCATTCACACGGCTTATTTTGGGCACGGATTGCAGCTGTATTGCGCACCGTACTGCGCTGCAATACGGCTGGAATCTGTCCCAGCCATTACGGTAATCCACAGTTCTCATAGATAACTGTGGATTACGTCTCTCCTTCCGGCTCAGCGAATCCGCCGCGGGGGGGAGATAAGTGACATGCACATTATCCTGGCGGGATACGCGCTGTGGATAATGAAAGTCTATGGGGCCGGCGGGTAGTGCCCCCACCCCCCCCATTCCCCCCCCCCTATTCAAGCCGTAATTGCGGGTGAAATCCATCCCACAATTACGGCTTGAATAAGCTGTGTGAACTGGCCCTTTGGCTTCTGTACTGGCTTTTAATGTATGACCATATTCATAAAGAAGTTATCTATTTAGTATTTGTCTTTTATACTATTATTTCTATATATGGCTAAAGAAAATCAAAGGAAATTGTTTCCAACATGTGGAGAATTATCAGGGCTATAGGAATTCACATAGACTCTTCAGTGAACATGGAAACCAAGTAAAGTCATTCTAAGAATTTTTACTGCAGTAAACAGTGTGAATATTTCTAGGGTTACTCTATACATTACAGTGATGCAATAATGGAAAAAAATAGACAAGATGTGGGAGGTGTCCGCATTCCTCCTGTTCTTCATCACTAATCTCGCACTCTCCACCTCACTCTCGTCTTGTGACTGTATTCATCATGCAGCTGTGAAGAAATGTGACCTCTGTCAGCAGTGATGGAACCAGAGTCTATATCTATAGCAAGCATCATACACTAGGTGGCAAACTGAGACAGGTTTAACAGAAGGATTTAACCCCTCTGGGAGCAAGGCATTTTTAGGCTTTAGGACCAGGGACCATACAAAATGTATGGATTTTTCATTTCACCATTCCAGAAGCAATAACTTTTTTATATTTTTGCTGCACTTCTCAATACGGGGTTTTGTCTTTTACTGGGACAAGTTACAGTTTGTACACATACCATTTCCAGGTACCTTTATGTCATCATTCTTGCCAATTCTCCCAGAATGTCCAGAAAATTCCTGCAAAAAATGAAAATCTCCTGAACTTCTGAAACAGAAAATCTCTTGGGCACCCCTCGAGCTTAAAAGCTGTGTCCACGCCATCTGCAGCAGAATCTGGCTGTAATGTACAAATGAGCTCCCAATGCAATGACTTGTATCAAAGCTAGCTCCAATATTAGCCATTTAACCCCACCCCCAACTAAAGATACGAAACGCGTTGTCAAATATATTTTCACTATGAATAAATTTAACTATATATAAAAAGTACCAGCACCTATCCACATATGTGGATTATTCCTTAAAGGCATTGTCTCATTACAAGGATTGCTTTTAATGTTAAATCTTGCAAAAACAAGTCACTTTGTAATAGGTTGTCATTAACCATGTCCTACCTATTCCTAGATATTCCCTCTTGTATGGGCTGCATCAGCTCCTCAGGTCGCTATAGTTACAGACCTGTTTGATCTCTCCTGATAGGCGGCCAGCACTGGTTGCTATAGCTACAGACCTGTTCCTTCTCTCCTGATAGGCTGCCAGCACTGGTTGCTATAGCTACAGACCTGGCTTCTACAGCAGCCTAGTAGGAGCCAGTAAACATGCCCCTGAATTCAAAATGAAACCAAGAAAACAGGACTGAGGTAAGATGAATCAATGTAGTGAGACAACCCCTCTAATCAAAAGTCGGATTGAGGGGAGTGTATACTCTATTTTTGTGCTTGACAGTTTACTGTATGACAGACATTACATGATAAATTATGGATCGCCTTAATTTATGGGTCCATCTATACCAAATTTAGGGTGCCTTCATGTGTTGTGTTTTTGCAAAAAAAACACATGTGAAAACATTACAAAGATGCATTTTTTCAACCACTTTTTTTTCTGGGGGGACGACGACAAAAACTGCAGAGGCTAGATGTCTAGATGTTAGCTGTTAGTAGAAGTTAGTAGGCAAATATAACAAACACTACAGACATTGCTTTTTTCTTGGCAGTGTTTTTTTCTCACTTTGACTGAGTTTTTGGTCAGTTTTTCCAACATGTTGGTGGTGTAGTGTTTTTTGGCCAATTTGTGGTTTTCCCCCACCTCTCATAGACCTCCACTGGTTTCTTTTCTGCACCAAAAATCAAATGTGCATGTGTGTTGTGTTTTTTATGTGCTTTTTTGCTGTTGCATTTTTACATATTATAAGACATTTGATGATCACATAAATTGTTGTGGGAAAAATATAGACAGAAAACCTGCACATGTGCCAGTACACAACTTTTGTTTGCAAAAAATGCAGTGGGACCTACTTTAGAAAGCATGTAACCTAAAAAAAAGGTTTTTGTCGACTAGAAAAATATAATGCAAATATAAGTGGACAGGGGGCTTTATATAGGCTTTGCCATATTCTGAGATCAATATCTCTTTTATTTTCCATTGACAATGCAAGGACTCTTTATCGGGTGAGCTGTAGCTTTTATATATATATATATATATATATATATATACAAACTGGTATTGGTTCTTTGCTCATCTTTTTTCCATTTTTTAAAATTTTATTTTTGTTCCTTTTTTAAAAGGCAGGTTCACCAAAAAACAGCAGTTCTGTTTTTTTTATGGCCTCCACCATGTATGACAGATAAAGTGATATTTTAATGGCTTAAGGCATGTTCACACGGCTTATAATGGGCCGTATTTCGGTCCGTAATTACGCGCCGAAGTGCGCCAATTACGGGCCGAAAACGGCCCATTCATTACGGTAATTCACAGTTCTCATAGAGAACTATGGATTACGTCTCCTCTCCCCCCCTGGCGAAGCCGCCGGGCGGGGAGATAATTGACATGTCACTTTCTAGCGGCGTATACGCGCCGCTAGCAGTGATAGTCTATGGGCCGGCGAAGTGCCGGCCCCCTGCTTACTCCCTGCTCCCGCCCCGCCCCCGTCCACACGGCGTAATTGCGGGGCGAAATTCCGTCCCGCAATTAAGCCGTGTGAACATAGCCTTAGTCTTTTACTATTTACAGTATCAATAAGGGATTAAATAACTTAGTCCAATTGTTCATTTGCGTGGCCTGAAAACGACGCAATAAAAGTAAATTAAAAGGAAAAGGCTAAAGACAAATGAATCAGAAAGATTCAGTATATAAAAAAGTATTAGTTGTTAAAGGGGGGTTTTTCCAAAAGTGATTTCCCCACCTAACGGGATACTTCCCCTTCACCCCTTAAAAAAGGGGGGTTTTTTTCTGTGTTTAAAAAACCTAAATCCTCTGTGATGTCCGCTCCACTCCCATGCCCCTTCCCCCTTATCATCTCTGTTTTGAGCAAAAGTTTTGGCTAAACCCCAGAGAAAAAAGTATTTGCACAAAAATTACAGGTTTTTTTTCCCCCATTCCAGGAATAAAGAAAGCTCCGAGCAAGCGTTCGTGACTACGACGGGGGAGAGGAGGAGGCAAAACCCCTCATTTTTACCCAAAAATTACATTAAACTAGCGGATTCTCTATACAGCAACACAGGCCCTGACACAGAAAAAAAAGCTATGCAGAACCCATTTTTTCCAAATTTTTTTTTTCCCCCCCCCCTTCAAAGCTCATTCCCGGTCTGCCCTAGTGAAGTGCAAACAAACCAATAGTCCCTTAACTAATTAAAAAATCGAAAATAAGGCATCTAAATCAGGTGCAGTCTCAAGGCTTATTTTTTTAATCACATATAAAAAATTATAAAACCCATTTTTTGGGGATCCACGTCAAAAATTATATGTGGCAAAACCCCCTTAAAGGGGGCAATATACTTACCACATTTTTTCTCCAGCCAATCAGGTCATGATCTAACTGGAGTGCACACTGGGATTGTGGAGTGCAAGCCTCAATAAAGTAGCACTCATTAGGGGGTGGTTCCAGGAAAGCCATCAGGGTAGCCAGGGAAGAGATCAAGTTTTTTTTCACTAAACACAATTCCAAATTAAAGGGGGTAATGAAATATCAGTGGAACTCATCTGCCTTCTGCATTAGAAGACCTCAAGTAAATGGGTTTTAATTAAACCCAAATTTTTCCCTGGTGAAAATTTTTTTTTGATATTCCTTTCCCCTAGTTTGTTTTATGTTGTGGAATTATCGTTATCCTATCTGTTATTTAATTTTTCAAAGTTGCACAACATTTGTAAATGTTTAAAAAGGTAAACCATTCATTGATTCACTTTAAAAATTTCAGGGTAAATAAAGACAAACAAAACGTACATTGCTTTTTTGATTTGCTTTATTTCGAGCTGGATCTTTGTTTCTTGTTTACACAAGTTTCCCTAGGTTTCCCCATCACCTTTTCGGCTCTAAAAAAAGGGTGTGAGGTCACTCCCCCAGGGAAAAATTCCCGGGGGTTTTGGTTTTTTTTTTACTGACAAACTTTTACCTTTTAGAGCCCTGTAGCCTTATGCCCAGCTGTCAGACCCTTCCATCACTAATGTCCCTGTAACAGCCTCAGCTAGGAATAGCAGAGCTGAAATACCTGTCACGTCAAGGGGGGTACAGTGAGCCCTGACTGGAACCCAGCCCACTGTCCCTGCCTGCTTAACGTGCTGCACTAGGCGGCAGATGTCAACTGGGCGACAGGCCCTGCGCTGCTAAAGTGCTGGGGCCGTCAGGAGGAGGAAGAATAGTCAGACAGTCTGGGTCAATACCAAAACGGAACATCAAAGCCACAAATCAGAACCAGAGGTATAAACGTAAAGAAGCTGGGGTCAAAAGCCACACGGGAGCAAGGTACAAAATCAGAAGACAAGCCGGGGTCAGGAGAACAAGCCGAGGTCAGGTACACAGGTAAGCAGTCAACAAACAATAGCACAGGTAATAGGTAGCCAGGAAAATATCGCAGGCGCAGCACTCAGCTAGCAGGGAGTATAAATGTGATCACCAGATACCACCCCTGTAGCTGATTGGAGCGGCCTCTGGGTCCTCCCATTGGCTGGTGCAACATGCCCCCTGTCAGGAGTGGCTGGGCTTCTGTCACTCACAGAATGCCAGCAAATGGTATCAGGGTGGGGGCGCCCGATCAGCTGCTGCAAAAACATTGCTCCCTGCAAGCCGAGCGCCGCCCAGCCCTGACAATACCAATCACTGCTGTAGAACCACCCACAGCCTAAACAAAAAGTGGGAGCTCAAAGCTGACTGTGAAGAGCAGGCTCTGTGAAACAGCATGGTGAGAACCCCCCTTTAAGTTTTAGCCTTAAGTGAAATCTGACTCTTTGCTATTCACTATTTTTTAGCCCACTGGCATTGGTGACTGTCCTGGTGACCATGACCTGTGTCTATACCTCCTTGTGTTCCCCAGACCCGCTTTCTAGACTATTCAGTGCCAAATTGATTGTGGCTAAGGGGATCCACTTCTTTAGTAAGAATCACAACAGATAGAGATGAGAGGTCTAGTGACTGGATGCTAGTGACGACTGGATAAGGGAATAATGAAAAGCTTTGCATACATTTTTAACTGCTGTATTTGATTAAAAGGTAGAAATAGAATGGCTCAGATGGTACTTCTGAAAGGGGTTTCTGTGTTCTAGGGAACATTTATCAAACGGTAACTACAAGCAATTTGCAAAAACTTGCAGACCAACTTGCTCTGTAGACACTGGGATATATCCCACCTCCTACTGGACATCAGTGTTGTATCAATTTCCTGGAACCCCGACAATTTGAATATTAGATTGGGAAACAATATTTGTGGATACGCTTGTGTTCATTGTTTTTCCACAAAGTAAAATCGACATGGTAAAGGTGCAAATTAAATAATAAACATTTTCACCATTCATCATTATTAAAAATTCTGCACTGTTTTTGTTTTAGCTGCTCCCTTAGTGACCCATTGTGTACGGCTTGTCTCCAGGGGATATGACCAGTGATGAGAGCTCCTCAGTCCTGCCACACATGCTCAGACATCACTTCTCCTCTCAGTCAGCTGTTGTCAGTCTATTCCCTGTCTAATAATCACATACACTCACTGCTGAGTGAGTGTTCAATTCCAGGCCCCCTCATTCTACACCGGTCCTCTGTATTCCTTAGTAATTAGTCAAACAGTGCAAATAAGTAAAAAGAAGAAATGAACCTCAGGTAAGTGCATTGAGAAAGATAGAAAAAATGCATAGGGTTAGCTCCTACAGGTATTTGAACCTAGAACCCCTGTGCTGTGAAGCAAAAAAACTCTAACCACTGAACTAGATTTTAGCTACTTATAAACAGACCTTTGTTTGACTAGAGTGAGCACACTGTGGTGAAAGGCATAGTGATGTCAACAAATCTCACACGCCCCCTTCTGAGCACACTGAAAGCTGAAGAGAGGAAAAGAGGACATGAAATGCCTTTTTGGCAAAGCCCCTTTAAGGCTTGGTAATCTACAAACATTTCATTCTAATTTATAGGTCTTGGGTTGAGTCTACAACACAAAATAATCTTAAAAATTTTTCATTTCTATTTTATGAAAGACCGAATTCCCCATTGTTTCTTGTTGGACATCTTCATGTACATTAAAGAAAAGTCTCTTTTACATCAAAGGTGAAAGAATGAATGATCATGGGATTTGCCCTGAGCTGCTACTCAAGCATTGATAAAACATAATTCTATGTGTTGTCTGAATAGCAAATAAGAAGTCAGCTTTCATTACTGGAGGAACATTAGAAATGGAGGCTGAAGGGAAGAACATTTGTTTGGATTTAGAGAAGCAAATAGTTTTCCTAAAGGCTAAATGATTCCAGTCACAGTGAAGAAACAAGTCACCTGTTTAAGGCTCCATCCACATCATGTTTCGGCCACTGGCACAGGTTTCTGTCAGGATACTTTGGGACAAATATCCTTATTGGATCCAGCAGCAGGGTTCAGAGTAGCCATAGGAAGCAATCAGGGAAATGTAGTGTCCTTTGGACTGTTTGCTCTGTTTCCTATTCACATAGAAGGTAGACTTAACTTGTGTGTCCAGCACATAAAGCGCATACCGATAGGCAATAGAGTAGCCGTAAGGCTAGGTTCACCTCTGCGTCAGAGGTTCTGTTTGGAACCTTTGGTGCAGAGGTGAAAGTGGACGCCTGCAGATTTGTTTCCGTATGGACACCCACAGCACCCGACGGACCCTATTAATTACAATGGGTCAATAGTCATTTGATTGGGGTTGGTCTGAATTAGATTTTTGAAGAAATTCGCAAAAAATGTACCCATACCCTAAATTGGGATTGGGGTTAGGGATTTTTTATGCATTTTTACATGTGAACAGGTCTGTGGCACTTCCAGTTAATGTAACATAAGGGGTAAGGTGAGCTGGAAGTGACCTCAGACTGCCAAGGATTAAGGGCGACATGTATGAACGGGGCTGCGTTAGATATCTGGCACCTTTTCAGCCTGATATCAAGAGCAGCCCTGTTCATACATTTTTAAATCTCCCACACGCCACTCCTGGGCGCATTACATAGCAGGGAGGCGGGGCTCACTAGAACAGTGGCAAAGCTATAGATTTATAGCTTTGCTACGGCATTTCTGGGCGCATTACAGCTGGAACAGGTAGACCACTTTCAAAGTGGTTTATCTGATTCAGAACTGTCGGCCTAGCGCTAGAATGTGCCTGAATTATGACGCGCTGTAGAGGGGGTTCATAAATCAGGCGCACTCTATGCCAGTATAATGTGCATGAAATTTGGCGTGTTAACGCCAAATTTCATGCATGTTGCCCTAAGTGTAGGTTTAGTGTAAAAAGCTCAAAACCAAATGTATTCACAATTCCAGCCAATCCAACCATGCAGGGCTTTTTCATTGAGCAGACTTTAAACAATGTAGATATTCAGGATTAGATCATTGCTCATATTGGAAATTTTCTTAGAACAAATTGACACTTGTTATTCTGTAGAAAGTTCTTTGTAAGCATCCTGATAGCTCTTTATGTCATACAGGTGTATTGGAAAGTAAGCTCCGATGGGTAAACAATGAAGGCTTTTTTAATAAATAATAAAGTGCAGTGAAAAGTACATAATTGTTTGTCAGTGAGATATGTATTTGCATTTATTTGTTACTAGGGGATAGCCTGTCGCTGGACAGTGACTGTAATAGAAAATGTGTCCCCCACCTCTTGTGCCTGGGCGGCAGAAACCAATGGGCACAAGAGCTACTAAGCATGCATGCTGTACATTCCTGCATTCAGCCCTTTGATGTGGTAAATGCAGCTGAGCCGAGGACCATAGGTTGTGTAGCAGGAGCAGCTGAGCCAAGCTCAGTTTAGTGTAACAGTGGTGAGTGGGTGGCACAGCATCGTTCTCCCTCAACTCCCACCACCCTGCTGATGAATGTGGTCCACGGTATCCTTTACAGTACACACGATTAGGTGTCTAGTCCCCCTCTATTGGCCCACATAAATAAATGTGTTAGGGTGTCATGTCATCTACATATAAATATTCACATTAATGGTTTGATTTGGGTGCTGAATGCAAGGAGGAGCCAACCACCAACCAGGTGATGAAGCAGGAGTAGCTAAGCCAAACATCTAGGTTACTGTCGTGGGAGCTACTCTCCACTACACAGCTAAGCACTGGGCACATTGGAGTGAGTTTGGATGAGATCACTTTCTTCTGGCCCCTCTGCTTGATCCAGCCTACATTATGCTGTACATTCGCATACAGCACTTCAATATACATGCTGACTGTGAGTGTAGCAGAAGCCACTCTCCACTACACAGGTGAGTGAGTGGTGCAGCATAGTTCTCCTCAACCCCCACTCGCAGAGATACAAGCAAGGTTTTTAAAGAGGGGTTTTCTACTATGCTTCAGGTTTCCTGACTCCATTGTAAGTATCCATTGAGACACATTTTCCAAAGTATCCCTACAGATACCATGTCAGAACCACAGGAAACTAAGATTATACAAAATACTCTCCGTGACAGGTTTTCTCCAATTGCTGACTTTCCCTATAGCCGATATATGGATCCCAGTTACAGGGGTAATACAGCCCCCAGCGCTGACTGCAGAGTTTATATGGGTCTGACAGCCGAATCTCCACTCCTACAGATCTACAATTTACACACATGACTTCTCCTCTCTCACATACAGATTGCTGCACATATTTCACAGAAACACTGCTGCCTGCCCCCCCCCCCCCACTGACCTCCATGCTCCTGTCCTCACTGACCCCCATTCTTCCCCCTGTTATTACATACATGGCTCCTCCTTCTCCTCCTCTATGGTGGTATTCAGTGTAGTGTAATATACCTGTAGTACAAGTGATTATATCACAATGACATCACACAGGTCCTTTTATAGCCACTTACACCTACAGTGCAGGTGGTAATGGTAGGCTCTCTGTGGTTTTGCTGTGATTTGCAGAAAATCACAGCAAGATACAAAATAATATCTGCAGTCCCCCTGCTCTCTCACCGCCCCTCAAGTTTGTCATTCAGTGTTAGCATGTCATCTTGTAGTCCAACCACATGGTGGCAGCACTTCTGTTACAAACTGACCCAGGACACGCTAAGGCTTTTATGTATATAGACAGATATGTGCACAAATATAAATCCAAACTTTATATTAGAAAATAGTATCCCCATTGGTCATTAATGTGAGATATATGTGCAATGGCAGGTATTGGAATGAGCACTGATTATAATTACTGCATGAATAGCATTAAAACGACATTATTCTGGGACAGACTTATAGCAAAGGGCAATCCCACCACCTGCCTCTAAGGTAATTGCTCAGATTTCCTCCCGTGAAACCCTTCAACTAACAAACGCCACCTCTAGCAACACCTTCCTTCTAACTTAACCTAGAATAGATAGATAGATGGAGAGAATGTCCTTGATTAAATGAAACCACATGGCTAACTGCATGCTTTTTATGGTACACTGGATAAAGGTGTGGCAGTACAGATGCTATGATCTGCTCTGCTGAACTTCTCACATTGTTTTTCTACCACAAAATATTTCGTTCTCAAACATTCCCTTCATGGGTTTGGCCAACATGAAAAACTAAACAATATTCAAAAATTCCAATATACACCACCGAGTCACATTATTGTGACCTACTTTCAATGTCGTGAACAAAGTCACATGTGGTGAGCTGGCTTGGTGGGTATATAAGGTGTGTGTTAGGCTGTCTGAACACATATGCCTCACAGGTGACATGCACAAAAGGGACTACTTATCAAAGTTACAAAAAAAGGAAGATTATTGGCTTTCGGGCCGAGGTAGAAGTATCTCTAAAACTGCACAGTTTGTGAGCTGTTTATAGGCTGCTGTGGTAAAAGTGTATTGTGAATGGACCAATGGTGTCATTGTGAATAAGCAAAGAGGAAACTGTGGCGCATCAAGTGCCATTGATGTCTGAAGTATACATTGGCTACAAAGAAGTACAAGGGCGGACTGACACCCTACCGAGGAGCAGCTGACCGCCAAAATGAACCAGGCGCGACCAGAAGTGTCCAAAAGAGTAGTTCAAAAAAATATAGGGTATAGACAGCACTTACTCAAAGCATGGTGGATTTTTTTATCCCAACAGCTTTTTTCAAGTCAAATCAACAATAGTTTATCGAACCCTACTGCACATGAGGCACCAAAGCAGACGGGTGAACACTGCAGCTCTGCTAACTATCCATAGCATTATCGGCAGGTCAGGAGTGAAGGAGAGAAACATCAGAGAACAAACACTCTGCAACCATTGCTGGAAGAACAACAGCTGGTGGTGGCAGCGCTATGGTCTGGGGGTTGTTTGTGTGGCATTCTCTGGACCCACTCATCCATGTGGAAGGCACTCTCAACATTACATGCTGATTCTCAGGGGAAGTCGGGATCTTCCAGCAAGACAATGTGACAAGTCACATGGCTAGAAGTGTCAAACATTGGTCAGAAGAGCATGACCGAGACTTCCAAGTACGACCTTGGCCCTGTAATTTCCCAAACTTGAACCCAACTGACCATTTGTGAAACAACTTTGATGATCGTGTTCGCTCTATGGATCTCCCCCAATTACTGTCCAGTAGCAGTGGGATGCAGTCAGCATGGCTCCAAATACCTGTGACAGCCTACCAGGACCTTATTGAGTCAGTCATAGCCAGTCAAGCTGCTCTGTGCTGCACACAGTGGTTACTCTGGAAATTATGTGAATAATAATGTGAGTTGTCTGTGTATACTCTATGTGATAAACCAGGGAAGTGTATATTTATAACTGTGCATTGTATAGTACATTATTATCAGGATAGCCACCATCAGCTCATACCTCTCTCTTTCCTGCCCTGCCTCACAAAGTATTGTGGGCTTGTATCGTAGAAGGGTTTATTAAGAGAAGACTCCTACCACTAAGATATAACACTGCTGTTGTAGTTTATACCCATTACCAGGGCAGGTCTCTGAGAGACCGTTGTATTTTAGTGGCCGCTCATATGTAAGTTACTGCTTCTGCAGCAGAAAACAGTGCAAGACCATGAAGGTGATTGGCAGGGGCAGCGTAGTAGTATCTATTCTGTGTGCACAGCTTGGTGGTTGGCACAGTATTATGAGTAAATCTGTGTGATGGGCTCAATGGTGTCTGCAGACTGTGTTGATGTAATTACTGTCCTGGCACTATTACTGCTACAAGGTGACACCACTGTGAAGCAGGGCTGCCAACTGTCCGTAGATTCCTGGGCAGTCCATAAAAATAGATCGCGTTTTTCCACTGTCCATGAAAACAAATGGATGCGTCCTTGATTTTCTTTGAAGTTGGAGCAGCTTCTACAGATTGTTCTGATTGTAATGATCAGCATTTTACAGTCTACGGTGGATGCTAATCATGTGTTCATATCACTATTCTGGACTGACATATTGCTTATCATATTTACAAATTATTATGGTTTCCCAATTTGTTTGTAAAAAATATAAGCTGCCCTTGACTTCTTAATTGTTCTCCGGAAAAAAAAAAATCATCAGATCGGCAACCCTTCTGTGAAGACACTATGGGGCTATATCGTGAGGTTAGCTTCTAGTGGGCATTACTCTTTGGAACAATTTAGGGTCCTCACATTCTGTGTCATTGACACTAGAGACGAGCTTACAGCTGCAATATACACTCATTGACAAAAAATAACGCACCGGGAAGGAGTTGTTGGAATCGGATGAAAATGTATATGTGTGCCTGTAATGATGATCTGTAGTGGGTTGCTAAAGTATTCATACCCTTGAATTATTCCTCATTTATAAATGTTACAGCCATAATATTCAACGCACTTTACTGATACTTTATGTGATAGAGTAACACAAAGTAGCAAGTATTTGTGAAGTGGTTTAACAAATTTTTGCAAGTTAAAAAAATGAAAATTGTGGTGTGCATACGCATTCAGCCCGCTGTATTCTGTGTGGCAAATTGCCTTTAGAAGCCACCTTTTAGAAAATAGAGTACATCTTTATGTAATTTATTCCTAGGATAACTCTAGCTGTTTTGTGAAGTTCTCAGAGTTTTGTAAGTGAACAAACAGCATCATGAAAACCAAGAAACACCGCAGACAGTTCAGGAATGAAGTTATGGCAAAGTATATTGCAGAGTTAGGTTTTAAAAAAATAGCCCAAGCTCTGAACATCTGACAGAGCACTGTTCAATCCATTATCTATAAATGGTGTGACGTACTCACATTCGTTCGGCCGCCATCTTGGCTCGGCCCGGGGGTTCTTCAGCTCTGGGATCGCCGTCTTCTGCGGGCGGAATGGCACACAGACACTGGGCTCCAGTTTAACACTGGCCTCAGCCAGTTTTATTGAGGCACATTCAAACAAACAAACAATACAAATAAAAAACCTCGGCCGTCTGGCCACTGACTAACCACGTTAGTCCCTCTCTATCCGTGGCCTGGACCTAGCGTCCAGTACCACCAATGCACCTCCGATCTCACCCACTGGTGTAGGCTTCCCTCAGCCTCTTGGGGGCCAGAGCTCTCTCCTCAGCTCTGCTGCTCCACACTGCAGGTAGCAGACCATGCCCCCTGATCTCCTGTAGTAGGAGGCCTTTAATAGGTGCTCCAGATGCACCCAATACCTGGGCTGGAACCCGAAAACCTGGAACGTGGGAACAGCCACCCACCCATCTGCAGTTGTTCCGGTAAGACCAGCCCTTAATGGCTGGACATTAGCCATGCTAGGTACCAGGGTCAGCAACCTAATGCTGCTGACCGACAATACCTGGCTTCCCCCACCGAGACCAGGCTCTCGGTGGCACGTACGCCACCTAGTGGCAGAACCATGCGACCATCTAAGGTCGCTCCGTGACAATGGAAAGAGTATGGCACAACAGATAACCTACTAAGACATGGCCGTCCACCTAAACTGACAGCCCAGACAAAGAGAACACTAATTAGAGAAGCAGCCAAAAGACCCACAGTCACTCTGGAGGAGCTGCAGAGATCTACAGCTCAAGTGGGTTGATCTGTACACAGGACAACTACTAGTTGTGTACTCCACAAATCTGACCTTTATGGAAGAGTGGCAAGAAGTAAGCTCTTTATGAAAGCAAAGCATAAAAAGTCACATTTGCAGTCTGTAAAAAGCTATGTAAGGGACACAGGAAACATGTGGAAGAAGGTGCTCTGGTCAGATGATCCAAAATGTCAAATGTTATGTTTGGAGGAAAGCCAACACTGCACATAATTCTGAACACAACATCCCCACCGTGAAGCATGGTGGTGGCAGCATCATGCTGGGGGGAGGCTTTCCTTCAGCAGGGACTGGGAAGCTGGTCAGAGTTGGTAGGAAGATGGATGGAGCTAAATACAGGGCAATCCTGGAGGAAAACCTGTTAGAGGCTTAAAATGACCTAAGACTGGGGCATAGATTCACCTTCCAGCAGGACAACAACCCTAAGTATACAGCCAAAGCTACAATGGAAGATTTTCCATCAAAGCATACTCATGTATTAAAATGGTCCAGTCACAGTCCAGACCTAAAACCCATTGAGAATCTGTGGCAGGTCTTGAAAATTGCTGTTCACAAATGATTGCAATCCAATCTGACTGAGCTGGAGCTATTCTGCAAAGAGAAGTGGGCAAAACTTCCAGCTGCTAGATGAGCAAAGCTGGTAGAAAAATCCTCAACAGATTGCAGCTGCCATTGTAGCTACAGGTGGTCAAACAAAGTATTGACTAAGGAGGAATGAATACATATGCACATTGCACATTTCAGTTAATTTGCAAAGATTTTGAAAAGCACATATTATTTTCTTTACACTTCACAAATCCTTGCTACTTTGTGTTGCTCTATCACATAAAATATTGATAAAATACTATGAAGTTTGTGGCTGTAACGTTTAAAAATGAGGAACATATCAAGGGATAGGAAGACTTTTGTAACCCTCTTTATGTAAGTGATTACAAAATTAGAGTGAAAGGATACGTTTATTTGGGAAGACTGTAGAACTGAGGGAGGCTCGATTACCCTGTTGGCCTTCAGTAGCGTGGTTATTGAGATACGGTTAGTCATGGAGGCATGTTGGTTTTGTGTGGCATCCTGCGGCACACAGATATTGCAGCTGGGTCTGAGTTTTTTTGGTACAATATTCTTGAAGCCAAAGGTTATTTTTCTTATTTTTCTATGGATGGAGCTGTCTGAGGGCTTTTTATTTGCGGGGTAAATTGATCTTTTCTTTGGTGTCATTATGGAGTGCATAAGAGTTTGTGATCACCTATTATTATGTTTTTTATGTGAGGCTGGATGAATAAAAATGCAATCTTCTTTTTTTATTTATTTTTATTCCAGCAGTCAATGTACAAATTAAATAACATAATTTTTTAGATTGGAGCGTTTTTGTTTTTTTTAAATATCAAACTTTTTAAAAAACTTTTTTGGTCCCAATATGCAATCACTGGAACCCTTTTATAATACATAGCAATACAGTGATGTATTGCTATGTATTATGCCTTTGACATGTAGCCTTTTAGGCAATGTCTGTGGCAGAGTCTAAGGGCTTGTTCACACGGCGTTTTGGATCCTTTTTACGGATCCGTTTTTCGCACTTGAAAAGCGCATCCGGAAAGCGGATCCGCAAAACGCAGCATTGGATACTTTATTTGGATCCGTTTTCACTGCTTTTTCACCTGCGTTTTACGCATCCGCTTTCCGGATGCGTTTTTCAGGAGGACGGGGAAGAGTCTCTCTCTCATTGTCTGCATCTGCCCCCGGCTCCCATTCATTGTCTGCATCTGCCCCCGGCTCCCATTCATTGTCTCTGCCTGCCCCCGGCTCCCATTCATTGTCTCCGCCTGCCCCCGGCTCCCATTTATTGTATCTGCCTGCCCCCGTCTCCCATTCATTGTCTCTGTCTGCCCCCGGCTCCCATTCATTGTCTCTGTCTGCCCCTGGCTCCCATTCATTGTATCTGTCTGCCCCCGGCTCCTCCACTGTCACCGCCGCCGCACACCTCCTCCACTGTCACCGCCGCCGCACACCTGCGCCGCCAACGCCGCCGCACACCTCCGACGCCGCCCCGCCATACCTGCGCCGCCGCCGCCATACCTGCGCCACCGTCACCACCGCCGTACCTGCGCCGCCGTCGCCACCGCCGTACCTCCTCCGCCGCCGCCCCGGCATGCCTGCGCCGCCGCCACCGCTCACCTGGCTCCCGCTGCCGCCGCACACCTCTCCAGCGATCCCCGTCCAGCCTCCCAGTGCGCTTTTCGCATCCGCTTTCAGGATGCAAAGCGCAGCTGTTACGTACCAGGAGTGTGGAGCGCTTTTGGAAAAGTGCCAAAAGCGGACTCCATTATCTCCTATGGGCTTTCAGTTGCGTAAAACGCAATAAGAATTGACATGTCAATTCTTAAAGCGGATGCGAAAAGCGCAGTGCAGAAGACCTCTCAAAAGCGCATCGCTGATCTCCCGTGGGAACAGCGATGCGCTTTTGCCATTCAACTCAATGTTAATCACACTGACAATTGTTACATCCGTTTTGCGGATCCGTAAAACGGATCCGTAAAACGGATCACAAAACGGCATGTGAACAAGCCCTAATAAGCTTCTGTGCATGGTAGACCTGGAGGCCATTATTTGGATTCTGGTTGTCATGGCAACCATCAGCACCCTGGCACAGCGGGTACTAATGGTTAGATAAAGGATGCCCCTCTGTCTCTCAATCACCTGGATGCTACAGCTGGTATTGACCACACTATTCAAGGTTAAATGGCTGGGATGACAGCTAGCTTTGATCCCAAACGCTGAGCCCACATTATGTGAGTGCTGACTCACTTCATCCCTGGGTCTATGTGACTCAGCAATAAAGCTGCGTTGTAAGGGGAAGGCAATGTGATGTCTGAGTCCCCTGTAGCCAGGGCCGTTTGTTGGGTTGGGCGACCGCTTGGGGCGACAGATAAATTAAAAGTGGAGGGGTGCGGCTGCTGGTCACTCGCCCCAGCCCACCCAAGGAAGGTTACAATGCAGGTTTATACTTTTACCTATCCATGTGATTCAGAGATTTTCTTGTGACACGTTGTGCTTTAAGTTAATAATTAAATTTGGTCCAAACAATCTTTGTTTATTAGTGACAAACATCAAAATTTAGAAAAATTGCCATTTTCAAAGTTAAAAAATGTCTGCGTGTAAGACAGATAGTTATACCACACAAAATAGTTTATAACTAGCATCTACCATATGTCTACTGTAGGTTGGCATCATTTTTTAAATGACTTTTATTTTTTTTATGACATTGCGGCATTAACACAATTTTTTTAGGGACCAGTCAAGCCTTGTGCTCAACACATGTCAGCATTCCATCACCATTCCTGATGTGCCACGTTTTTAACCATTGTTAAGTAAAGGACTTCAATTTTGAGGCTTGCTGGATCACATATCTACTTATCTATAAATGGCTCCAAGGAAAAAACTGCACCCCTTAAAGTATTCAAAACAGCATTTAGGAAGTCTATTAACTCTTTAGGTGTTTCAAAGAAATTCAAGTAAAAAGAAGGTGAAATTAAAAAATTTCACTTTTTGCAGATTTTCAATTTTTATCTTTTATTCACTGGAGATGTTAACAAGGGAACACAACTGCACTTTGATTTCTACGATCCTGTCATTTTTAGAGATACTCCATATGTGGCCCTATTGCGCTATTTTACTCAACCACAAGCCTCAGAATAGGAGCAGCACCTGCTGGACATTGGGGTCATTACGATTTCCTTTAGACACCATTAAAGGTTTGCGGACATCCTAAGGTGCTAAAGCTTAATAAACTACAACCGTTAAGGAATATATCTTGGGGTGCCGTGTATATCAACCTCACAGGTGTTTCACAGATGTTTTTGGCATTAGGCTATGAAAATGGAAAATTATTTTTTTTCCAATAATATGCAGTTTAAGCTGAAAACGTTTTATTTTCATGAGGAATTCTGACAAAAGCACCCCAAAATTTCTTCCAAGTTCGACAATACCTTATATGTGGGTGTAAACTGCTGTCTGGGTGCATGGCAGGGCGTACAAGGGTGGGAGCACAATTTGGCTTTTGGAACGCAGATGTTGGTGGGTGCCATGTCTTAGTCACATAGCCACTGAAGTACCAAACAACCACCCCATTTTAAATTCAACACCCCTCAGGAAACTAATCTAAGAGTGTATTGTGCAATTTGGCCACCCAGATGTTTCACAGTTTTTCTAGCAGTGGTTTGTAAACATGGAGAAAAAAAACCCTGCAGTTCAGTCATTGTTTTTTGTGCTTCATTTTTACAGCATTCGCCGTGAAGCATCAATGACATAATAACTTTACTATGTGGTTGGTACAATATAAATTTTATATAGTTTTTAATGTTTTGTTACTTTTACACAATAGAAATTGTGTTTTTAAGTCATCATAGTCTGACAGCCATTACTTGTATTGATGTTTTCTGTGGTGCTATAATGGGGTTATATGATGCCTTGATCGCTTTTTATCAATGATTTTGAAAGGTGGGATGAACAAAATACAACAATCCTGGTAGTGCTTTTTATTTGTATTTTTTACAGCAGTCACCGTGTGGTATAAGGCCATGTTCACACGGCAATATCCTGGACGTATTTCAGTCCGTAATTACGCGCCGGAGTGCAATACGGTGAATACGCCCATAACTATGAACACAGAACTATGGATCGTCTCCTCTTGGCTTCGGCAATACGCCGGGGGAGATAATTGCGAAATCCAGCGGCGTATACGCTGGTATGCATCAATGGGCTGGAGGTCCGGACCCCGCTCCCCCGCCCTCCACACGGCGTAATTATTCCTCCGTAGAACTGTGGACATGTTACGGGGTCCCCGACCCCTTCGGTCCAGCCATCCCCAACGCCGCAGCACCTCCTGCTGCGCCGTGCGGCGGCCCACTCGGGCGCGACACCCCGGCACGCGGGGACACTTACCCGTCCACGCTCCTGTCCCGTCCGGCGCCTGCTGCGGGGTGCACGCCGCCCTCTAGTGCGGCTAATGACGTGAAATTTAAAGACAGTGCGGTGATTGTTTTCACCGGCTCGGTCCTATTAGCCCTGCCTCTTCCCCAGCACCTTTGCCGAATCGATAGTGCTTGTGCCTGAGAGTGAACGGGATCCTAAAGTGCTTTCTGTTACTGTACCGTCCTTCGCCCCGTCCCTTGACCCGAACCATGCCGCCTGCTGACCTCTGCGTCCCTACTACGAGCCTGCTAATTCACGATTTGTACCACGCAACACCTCCCTGCCACCAGCAAGCAGTCCGTAGGGAACGACTTAGCTAATCCGCCCAGCAAGTCCTCCGCTTTCGGCGGCTTGGTGAAAACGACCTACTAATTCCGTTCCCCTGGCGTGGCTTACTCTCGCTTGGGGTCCAGTGGATTCCATACACATTCCGTAACAGAACAAGCCAAGTGCTTTCACACAGTGCGTTTTTGATGCGTTTTTGCCGCATTTTTTACCGCGATTTTTAATGCATTTTTTGTGCAGCAATGTACAGCATTGATTGCTGTGCCTTCTTGTAAGAAAGCAGCAAAAATCGCGGTAAAAGACACGTAAAAAATGCATCAAAAACACACCGTGTGAAAGCACCCAAAATGACATGCTAGCTTTACTCAACAGGTAGATACGATTGCAGCGATACCCAATCTGTATATTTTTTATGTCTTAATTTTACACAATTAAAACACTTTTGTTTAACCCCTTAAGGACCCGGCGTTTTTTAATGTTGACACATTCGTTTTTCCCTCCTCGCCTTCCCAGAGCCATAATTTTTAAATTTTCCATCTACATTGTCATATGAGGGCTTTTGTTTTGCAGGACAAGATGTACTTTCTAATGGTGATATTCAATGTACTATAGAATATACTGGGAAACCGCAAAAAAATGCCAAGTGGGACAAATTGTGAAAAAAAAAAACGTATTTTCGCCATGTTTCCAGGTGTTTTGCTTTTACGGAGTTCAATCTTTGGTAAATATAATGTGTTATCTGTATTCTACAGGTTGATATGCATCCGGAAATACCAAAACATGTAGTTTTTCGGTTATGTTTTGGTACCGTAAAAAAATTCCAAACATTCTCTATTTTTGAAATTTGCACCGCGGCGCCATTTTGTGCGACCAATAACTTTTTTGTACTACCACCTACGGATGTCAGTGAGGATGCACTTTGTGTGGGCTGAAGTGTACTTTTTATCCCTAGCAGTTTGGAATGCATGTAACTTTTTTGATCACTTTTATTCCATTTTTTGAGTGACATAAAATGAACAAAAAACGCAATTTTAGCGTTTGGAATTTTTTTCTTCTACGGTGTTCAGCGTGCGGGATAAATGATGTTATATTTTTATAGATTGGACTTTTTCGGACGCGACGATACCAAATATGTGTAACTTTTTTATTATTTTAATGATTTTATTTGTAAAATGGGGAAAGGGGGGTGATTTTAACTTTTAATACTTTTTTTTGTACTTTAAAACCTTATTTTTTTCACTGTAACATTGAGTCCCCCTATGGTGCTTGTCCACTAGGGGGCGCGATTGTTAATACAGTCTAAAGCATTGCATAGACAATGCCGCGGTGTCTGATGGGTTAAACAGCGCCAGCGGGCCACGCCACCCGTCGGCGCTGTTACTGCCGGGTGTTTTTGCATTGCCATAGTCTGAGAGCCATAATTTTGTAATTTTTCTGTGTATGGAGCTGTACGGTTGTTTTTTTACAGACAGTTGCGTTTATTGGTTCCATTTAAGATTACAGATTTGACGTCTTTAAATCGTTTTTGGCAGATAAATAGAATAAAGTAATCCTGCTAGTTTGTTTTTTTTATTTTTTACAGCAGTCATTGGTCATTTTGATACCTGGTCATTTGATTTCAGCATACCATGTGTAACATTTTTTTATTAAAAGTGTTTTATTGTGTAAACAATTTTATGCATCACTATTCTAGTAGCCATAACTTTATTTTTCCATATTCAGAGCACTGCAAGACTTTTTTTGTGTGGGACAAACTGATTTTTGATTGGTACTTTTTTGGCTTTTATATGACTTTTTGATTACTTTTTATTCCATTTAAAGTGGAATGAACAAACATTGCAATTCTGTCATTGTTGTTTGTTTTTTATGACTTTCACCATGGGGTTAAATAACATGACAGATTTATAGGCCAGGTTTTTACGCACTCAGCAATACCAAATATGTGTACTTTTGTTTTTTGATCTTTTTTGTGGTGATGCCGTTTGTAATGGGTAAAGAGCGGTAATGTGTGTCTTTGATTTTGTTTGTGTGCTTTTACACGTTTTTAAAAAAAAAATTAAAAATTTTTTTCACATGTCTCCGTAGGTGACTTACTCAGCGATCTATAGATCACTGTTACATTACATTATAGATGCCTGTCCTGCATCTATGTCCACATGGCAGTCTGGAATGGATGGAGAAGAAAAGAGACGGTTAACATCTCAATTCAGAGAAGACATCACCTGTGAGACAATCTTTTCCCATTAATTGTCCCTATTGTCCCATTGTCCCAATGTTTTCGGGGCGGGACCAAATCACAAAATCACTGGGCAACTAAAATGTTAAAATGGCCCTGGTCAGGGACAGGTCATGACATAAGACCTGTCTACTGATGGTCTTCATTAAAGGGGTTCTCCAGGAAAAGAAGAAAACTAAGGGGGACATGTCTGAAAACTGTCTTGGTCTAAGACATTTCTTGTTGGCCATAGCAACCAATCAGCGTTCCTCTTTCATTTCATATAGTGCTCTGAAGAAATGAAAGGGGAGCTTTGATTGGTTGCTATGGGCAACAAGAAAAGTCTTAGACCCAGACATGTCCCCCTAAATACATAAGCTACATGTCTTAATGAAAAAAATTCCTAAATATATTTAATTTTAAAAGTCTGCTCGTTCTGTCTAGGGGATAATTATTATAGAAGAACAAAATGGCCGCCGATTTACCTCCTCAGCAGAAACCTGTCCCACAGGAAGTACTTCCTGGTTATGCAGACTGACATAGCTGATCTTGTGCTGTGCTCAGTCTGATAGACTTGTGGTATGAGGGACAGCTCTGCAGAGTAGAAAGGAGACTGTGGGCTGTACACACACATATATTGTATATAGAATTTATAGCTCAGCTGGGAGGAAGTGGCTGTTGTGGGACATGTAGTTCTCAGAGAGTGCCCCTATCAACTGTAGCTCAGTCCATTAGCCCAGTTAGGAGAAAGATCCAGCATGGCAATAATATGTGATATAATGGCGTCTGTAAGTCGTTCACGCACTGGATTGTGACAGATAGTTACTGCTTATCTCTAGTATTACTGCGCTATATGTTCTTATTTTTTGGGGTTTCTCACACAACCCCTTTAAGGGTGAGTTTCCATAGTCTATGTGGCTGCTGTCTTTATCAACCATGGTGTATGTGTGTAGGGGATAGGCAGGATTTTTTTTGCGGTTTCCCAGTATATGGTACGGTGAATAACATCATTAGAAAGTACATCTTGTCCCGCAATATAAAAGCCCTCATATGTTTATGTAGGTGGAAAAATAAAAAAGTTATGGCTCTGGGAAGGCGAGGAGGAAAAAAACGAACGTGAAAAAAAATAGCCTTGGCGTTAAAGGGGTTGTCTCGCTACAAGGATTGCTTTTTATGTTAAAGAGCTTGCAAAAACAAGTCACTTTGCAATATATGTCCATTAACAGTGTCCTACCTACTCCTAGATATCCTCTCTTGTATGGGCTGCATCAGCTCCTCAGGTTGCTATAGCTACAGACCTGTTCAATCTTTCCTACTAGGCTGCCAGCACTGGTCGCTATAGCTACAGACCTGTTCAATCTTTCCGAATAGGCTGCCAGCACTGGTCACTATAGCTACAGATCTGGTGTCCACTACAGCTTAGTAGAAGCCAGTAAACACTGAATTTTAAAATGAAACCGAGAAAACAGGACTGAGGTCAGATGAATCGATGTAGTGAGACAACCCCTTTAAGGGGTAAAATGAGGGTTACATCATTACCCTATAGGGTTTGAGGACTCTGCTTGTGCCATCAAAATTTGTGCTTTGACCTCCCATTACCTCTGTAGTTCGCCCAATATTCTGCTGTGTTAAGATTTAGCATTCAACTGATCAGAATTATAGACTTAACTGTGAATAACACAGCACTAACGTAATCATTTACGCATCAATGTGCTTTATACAATAGGTGCAGTATAGGAATGTGTGCTGCTCTGCTAAATGTTCTTGACTGCTCAGAAGATCTGTGTCTTTACACAGCCGTCTGTTTCTTCACAATTACATTGTCCAAGTCTCAAGCTTCTAATAAGTAGCAGTGTACGAACAAAGTGTCCTTGACAATGTATAGTCAGACACCTGAGGGATCAACTGCTGCTGAAGACGCGGGAGCGTGATGCTGCACTCGCCACAAAATCAATGTGGAGAAAAGCATTCAATGAGTCATTACCTTGTAAATGAAAACAGAACTCGCTTCGTATTCTGACTAGAGCCAAATAAGGAATCTATATGCAATCTTTAGCGTCTTTATTTAATTAGCTGCATTTTTATAGTCATTCATTACTGTTTTAACCCTTTCCTATATAGACCATTAACAACAAAGTAGCAAAACTAAAACGTAATAAAAACAAATAGCTGTATTCTTTCACAATAGCTAAAAACATGTAATGAAATATTAGACACCAATGGGAAGACGCAGCCTCCTGTGCCCCTAAGGCTATGTTCACAGGGTTTAACTGCGGGACGTAATTACACCCCGCAGTTACGCCGTATGGCCAGGGGCGGGAGCGGGGGGCCAGCACTTCGCCAGACAATAGAGAATCATTACCAGCGGCGCGTATACGCCGCTGGTAATTCACATGTGAATTATCTCCCCCCTCGGCGTATTCGCCGAGCAGGGAGAGGAGACGTAATCCATAGTTCTCTATGAGAACTGTGGATTACCGTAGTTACTGGGACGGATACAGCCCATAATTGGCGCACTCCGGCGCGTAATTACGGACTGAATTACGTCCCGCAGTTAGCCGTGTGAACATGGCCTAAGGCTCCGTTCACATAAAGAGTTTTCAAGTCGAAATCCATTCGGATCCCCATCAACTAAGGAGGCTTTTTTGGCCGCCCAGCGGTCTTACACACTACATTTGACTGATTATACCCAGAAGAGACTCCTCATGCAAAAACAGACAATTTTTGTTGAGGGAGATAAGAACGGTAGAGCACTAGCCTATCTGGCTCAAGCTGAAACGCCGGTGACAGTGGTGGCCAATGTGATTGGCAGGGATGGAATCGCCCACTCAGATCCCGCTCAGATATGTGAACAATTTGCTCTATACTACAGGGAACTTTATACCTCCAGGTTGCAGGTCACAGATGGAGACATAGAACATTTTCTTAGTCAATTGGGGCTGCCACGCCTAAATGAGACTGAGATAGAGGATCTGGCAAGGGATATATCTGCTGGGGAAATTGGAAGGGCGATAGGGAGATTAGCAACGCACAAGACACCTGGACCTGACGGCTTTCCGGCTGAATGGTACAAATGCGACGTGGAACAGTGGGGTATCAGATTAGAAAAACTATTTGCGGCGGCGGAGGACTCCCTGCCGTCTTCCTTCTCTGAGGCGGTAATCACTATAATTCATAAACCAGGCAGGCCCCCTGAACAGTGTAGCTCCTATAGACCAATATCCTTGTTAAACTTAGACACAAAAATCTTGGCAAAGGTATTGGCTATGCGACTCACTGATGTGATCCTCTCCTTGGTTGGAGCAGAGCAATCAGGCTTCATGCCGGGAAGAACGACGGAGATTAACTTCAAACGGCTGTACACCAATCTTCAGGTGACGCACAGCAACGTAGGTAGGAGGGTGATTGCTGCCTTAGACAATGAAAAGGCATTTGACTCCGTTGAGTGGAGATTTATGTGGGCACTGCTGGCTAGGATGGGATTCCCGCCCACTTTCATTCAATGGATACGCCGGTTATATCTGCAGCCTACTGCAAGGGTGAGGGTAAATGGTCAATTGTCTGACCCCTTCCCGCTGGAGAGGGGCACTAGGCAGGGGTGTCCTCTGTTACCGCTGTTGTTCGCACTCGTCATGGAGCCCTTAGCTAACATGATAAATAACCATAGGGGCATACAGGGGTGGCAAATTGCAGGAATAGAGGAAAAACTCTCGCTTTACGCAGATGACATGTTGGTGTACTTGGGAGACCCGGGGAGCTCGTTGGAGGGTTTATAGAGGCGGTAGACACTTTTGGAGAATACTCGGGATTACGGGTAAATTGGGATAAGTCCACACTATTTCCATTGGACGTTTTTGATGCCGCACTAGTGACCTCTAAATCCAGACTACAGTTGGTTACACAGTTTAAATATCTGGGGATTATAATACAAAAAAGACATCTATAAATTTCCTGAATTAAATATCCTGCCGGTGGTAAGGCAGACAGAAGTGAGGTTGAAAACCTGGACTAGCCTGCCCTTGTCACTCATTGGTAGGGTAAATATAATTAAAATGGTAATATTGCCCAAGTTTTTGTACTTGTACCGTGCGGCACCGGTTTCTCTCCCTAGGTCCCACTTTGCCTTGATGGATAAGCTTTTTTTCTCTTTCCTGTGAGGAGGTACTACCCCGCGCTTAAATAGGGCTACCCTTAAGGCTCCGTATGACATGGGGGACTTGCGTTTCCAGACTTGTACATTTATTATGTGGCGGTCCAACTGGCGCACATTGCACAATGGTTCCGAGATGGAGAGAACAATCCCGCCAATATTTTAGAGGCGGCGTTAGTGGGGTCCTTTGAAGGGCTTTCTAACTTGCCATATAGAGAGGGTCGTTGCATGCAGCATTATTACACATCACTGATGAGTGTTGCTGTACACACATGGAAAATCTTTATTCACCCATATGGACACAGAGAGGAGGGTGGTGCGTGGTCCCCTGTCATCCCCTTGTGGTGTAATACGAAACTACCGGAATTACTGAATCTGCCGGACTTTGGGTTCTGGGCGACGCGAGGGGTAAAATACCTTACCCAGCTATATAGGGAGGGCATCTTTCGGTCCTTTGGAGAACTGCAACTTGAGTTCCAACTGCCGAGAGGGTCCTTTTTTAGATACTTGCAGCTGAGACACGCCTGTATGGCCCAATTTGGTGTAACATGGGTCCACCTCGATTATGGGTTCTTAGAGTCCATCCTTAGAAGGGTAGTCCTTCAAAAACCGGTCTCCTCTATTTATAAGGCCATTATGAGTTGTCAAACTTCCCCACTGGAGGTCTCTCTGGCTAGATGGCAACAAGATATTCCGTCCATGCCGAATGAGGCAATCTCAGAGTTGAAATCCTCGTGGCGCTTGTCAGTTTTAAGTGCCAGAGACCAACTGATTCAAACTAAATGGCTCCACCGGGTTTATCTTACGCCAGTGAGGCTATATCAAATGAAGTGTTTATCTACTGCGGTCTGTTCCAGATGTGGTGAGGAGAGGGGCACCTTTTTTCATATGACATGGGAGTGTCCGATCCTACAGAGTTATTGGAGAGAGATCCATAACTTCTTAAATCAAAAATTGGGTCTTCCTAACGTGTTTCCACCAGACAACAGTCTCTTGGGGTTGGTCCCTAGCAAAACTGAGCGCACCCTTTATAGACTTCTACTCTTCTATGCCAGGAAAACTATCCTTCTAAATTGGAAACCTCCTAAAGTGCCCTCTCTGGAACAATGGAAGCAATTGGTAAATGCAGAGCTACCAAGGTATAAGACCACGTATGCCGCTAGGAGTATCCCTAAGAGATTCTCGCGAGTCTGGAGAAACTGGATTACAGCGCTCACCGTGTGAACAGCCATGAATGAATGTGGCAGATCAGGGATGGACTGGTATGAATGTGAAGAATTAATGAGATCTGTGTATAATTGTGATAGAAGCAATGGCATTATATATGGTCAAAAGCAAATCTGTGTGAAGGTACAGAAAATATATTGGACTGCCTCGGCTAGCTCCACAGAAGAGGTACCGGAGGGTCTTTGTTGGTCTTTATTTTACCGGGGCCTATCCTGTCTTTGTATCTGTGATTCTGCCTAGTAGAGGCACTTCAGGTATATCAGTACTAACGAAAACAAGGATAGCTCAAGTAAAGTACCAGTTATAATATGAGCTGATTTATATATGTGAACTCTGTATTACCTATAATGCTTCTGTGAAAGAATGTCATAATGTGATGTGAGGTGTTAATTTTTTTTTCGTTCTTAAAAAAAAGTTCATAAAAAGTTTATAAATAAAGTCTTATAAAAAAAAAAGAAATCCATGCGGATATTGACTTGAAATATTCACTCATCTAAAACCAAAAGTAAATCATCCCCAATGGCCTTAATAGAAAATGCACCTTGTAGTCCAAACAATGCGTATTTTCTTGATTGGTTTTTAAGGTAAAAAACCCCTTAGAACATGTTTATTCTTCTGTCGTATTCCATGAGCGGATCCGCCTCCCAAATGACATACATATCCACGTCCAAAACCCCATAGACATGAATGTGACTCGTTTTCTGACTGTAGATCCGCTGGAATCCGCAAGGAAATAAATTACTTAAAATCCACATAAAGTACTCGTTGAAAACCGCATCGTCCAACTCTGTTTTCAATGGTAGATTCCGCCAAGCAAATTTTATTCATCTTAGATTAATACAAACCCCTGTATAATTATTTACTAATTATATTAAAGGGTTATAATACCCATCAACTCATATAGTGAAATGATTCACAATAGTAAAGCAGTCATATAAATGTATAAATACTTGAACTTTGCGTGAACAGAATCAATGTAACATACAAAGGGGGACAAGAGGGAGAACCCTAATGCACGTTTCACTTGTGCTTGGTCACGGGATACAGGCAGGCTCAGTCTGGCCACATGAAGATAGGTGAAACTCCCAGTGGTTCCTAAGCAAAGTGGGCCCCTGAGCAAGGTGGGCCTGGGGCTGCTTAAGTCTTTCTACAGCTACTGAAGTCATGTCCAGTAGCTGTAGAATGGGCATTCAAGAAAGAACTCCCATAATGGGTTCCAAGAATGAACTCCCATAGTGGGCCCCACGAATAAGCCGCCAAGTTGGGCCCCAAGAATCAATTCCACTGGTGTCCCCAATATTCAACTCCACTGGTGACCCCCAAGGATGAACTCAGCCAATCAGCGGTCACAGTGGTCAGCTGAAAACCTCTGGGAGCTGGAAGAAAGCAGAAGATCCAGCGAGAGCAGGAGCAGCAGAGGCAGCTCTGTGGAACGGAGGTGAATGGACAGGTAAGTGGCGCTTCTTAATCCTCTAGCAGCAGCAGCAATTTATAGTAAAAAAAATTAACCTGGACAACTTCTTTAAAGGGAATGAGAAGTCAAAAGGGAGGACTTATACTTGTCCTTGCTGTTGGATCCATCGCTGGCTTTGGCTTCGAAAACTGCAGTGTCAGTTTAAAACAAAAAATAATCTATCAATGAAAAAGTCCTGTATGAAATCTAAAAAGCACCATTAGTGTAATTATGTTAAAGTGAAGGAGAAACCTGCAAATTATATCCCAATGAATAGATATTTACAAGATAGCAAACTTTGCAAATATATGTACTTATCAAAATGAACAGTGTTTATACAACACTTCTATCTACAAAGCCTGGCTGATGTAACCTATATCCCGCATTGCTAGTAGTTACGACCATATGATATTTTTTGTCTTATCTGGTCGAGCATGCCCAGTTCATACCACTGAGAACCTCCCCTCAGTTACTGACTTCCATGGAAACAACGCTTAGAAATGAAGAGGTGCTGCCTATTATAGCTTCAGTCAGTTGAGAAATAGCCGTGTGACCAACACGAAGTCCTTATGAAATGAAGAGTGGAGGAGTGAGACAGGGGGACAAGGATGGAAGGTGATGTGAGGGTTATTTTTTTCTGACACTATCATCGTGTGAACCATTGATGATGGTGCAACCCCTTTAAAAAATTCACAATAAATTAGCAAAGGTGCAGAACCTTTAAACTCCTCAGAATTACCCAGGGAAGGCAATGTTGATGCCATTCAGCATGTTCACCCATGGGTCTATGTTTTTACACAAAGAGACAGAAGACTCGTCTGAGCCACCGCTATCTCCATTTTAGACTGAAAATTCAAATCCCTGTGAAACGCATGAAAAAAACAACAAAAAGTTGTCTAGAACCAAACGGCAAAAGCTGGGTGGACAAGAAGTGATGTATTTCTGCATGTACCTGAGATGGGGACAAACCTGATTACAGTTTGGTTTTATATATAGATTGTTTTCTTTCAGTGACACTTATGCTCTGGATGTTTTCTACTTTTTGCCGCTGAGGGTTGGATATGGCCAAGTTACAGCCGTTTAACCAGCTACATGTTTTTTTTTTCTTGTCACAGATTGTTCTTTCATGTTAAGGCTATGTCTCCACTGCACAGAAAACATCCGTTTTTTAACTGTTTTTGATCATGTCCCCCTATTCTTTTGCCTGTGACCTCTCGCCTCCCTCTATATGTCCTCCATTTAGAATTTACACTTAAATCAGTAGAGTACTTCTTCTATGAAAACTTGAAAGTGAAAATCTATAGTAATCAGTTAAGACAACAAAATTGACAGAGCGACATGTATGGATGGGGCTACGTAATTTTTTGGGGGCGTGCTTTGAGTCAAACAAACTGTCATAGTCCTGTTCTATAGATGTATCAACCGTCATAAGCCAAAACTTGGTGCAATCTGTGCCAGACACGGCACTTTTGAATGCACCAATGATGCAGGGGCATGTCGCCAAGAATCAACAATGTGCCAAAAATGCAGCACAGTTTGACACAAAACCGTCATACAAATCCATACTAGTTCCAAAGTGGCATGGCTGCGACAAAATTTGGCGCATACACTCTATGCGACAATGTTTGTCACATAGATTGTGAGACACTTTCATACATACCGTTGGATCGTACACTATTAAAAACAGAGGTAGAACTGACGAGCTGGCATCAGGTTCAGACAGTAAAGGAATTAATTATTTGATCCCTTGCTGATTGTGTAACTTTGCCCACTGACAAAGACAGGAGCAGTCTATAATTTTAAGGGTAGGTTAATTTTAACATTGAGAGATAGACTATCCAAAATAAAATCCAGAAAATCACATTGTATAAATTATGTAAATTTATTTGCATTTTGCTCAGAGAAATAAGTATTTGATCCCCTACCAACCATTAAGAGTTCTGGCTCCTACAGACCAGTTAGATGCTCCTAATCAACTCGTTACCTGTCTTAAATAGCCACCTTTATAAAAGACTCCTGTCCACAGACTTAATTAATCAATCAAACTCTAACCTTTACAACATGGGCAAGACCAAAGAGCTTTCTAAGGATGTCAGGGTTTACCATCAATGCCCCAACAAAAAAAATGTGCGGACTAGGGCCTGTCCCATAGATAATTCGGTAACAACTCTCAATAAATACTTCAAATTCACAACACAAATTCACAACACAAAAGAGTTATTTACCTAGGGTTCAACTAGGTAAATAACTCTTTTGAATTTAAAGATTCTAGGGACAAGATCATAGACCTACACACAGCTGGAATAGGCTACAAAACCATAAGTAAGATGCTGGGTGAGAAGGAGACAACTGTTGGTGCAATAGTAAGAAAATGGAAGGAATACAAAATCAATAGACATCGATCTGGGCCACCATGCAAAATCTCACCTCATGGAGTATCCTTGATCATGAGGAAGGTGATTAGATCAGCCTAAAACTACATGGGGGGAACTTGTTAATGATCTCAAGGCAGCTGGGACCACAGTCACCAAGAAAAACATTGGTAACACAGTACGCCTTAATGGTTTAAAATCCTGTAGTACCCACAAGGTCCCCCTGCTCAAGAAAGCACATGTGCAGACCTGTCTGAAGTTTGCCAATGAACATCTGGATGATTAGGAGAAGGTGCTGGGGTCAGATGAGACAAAAATTGAGCTCTTTGGCATTAACTCAACTCGCCGTGTTTGGAGGAAGAGAAATGCTTCCTATGACCCAAAGAACACCATCCCCACTGTCAAGCATGGAGGTGGAAACAATATGTTTTGGGGTGTTTTTCTGCTAATCACATAATCTCCAAAAAAATTGGGAATCTCGCAAGAGAACAAAGAGTGACTTTTGATCACTATATTTACTATTTTGCCATAGGCAAACTTAAACTCTATCAGTTCTCTATCTATTAAACACTAAAACGTAACTTTTATTATATCTAACTCTTAACCTCTATACACACTTTTTAAAAACCCTGATCTCAAATCCTCATCATTTAACCCTTTTTGCTTCTGAAAGAGGGAATAGCTCCCTTTCTATCATAAAGTCTGGTGGAACCCCACCTATTAACAGGAGAGCCTTATATCTATAGCAAAGTACTAGCTTCAGTAAGGGATCCCAAGCCAACTACTTGGGCAGTCATCCCTAATCTCATAGGGATCCCTTACTGAAGCTAGTACTTTTTCTTAGATATAAGGTCTCCTGTTAATAGGTGGGTTCCACCCGACTTTTATGATAGAAAAGGGGGCTATTCGCCTCTTTCAGAAGCAAAAAAGGGTTAAATGATGAGGATAGAGATCAGGTTTTTAAATAGTGTGTATAGAGGTTAAGAGTTAAATTAATAAAGTTACGTTTTAGTGTTTAATAGATAGAGAACGGATAGAATTTAAGTTTGCCTATGGCAAAATAGTAAATATATTTTTCTGGTAATGGCACAGGATTACTTCACTGCATGAATGGGAGAATGGATGGAGCCATGTACCGTGAAATCCTGAGGGACAACCTCCTTCCCTCCGCTAGGACATTAAAAATGGGTCGTGGCTGGGTCTTCCACCAAGACCATGACCCCAAAACATACAGCCAAGGCAACAAAGGAGTGGCTTAAAAAAAGCAAAATTAAGGGCATGAAGTGGCCTAGCCAGTCTCCAGACCTTAATCCCATAGAAAACTTGTGGAGGGAGTTGAAGCTCCGAAATGCCAAGCGACAGCCTCAAAATCTTAATGATTTAGAGATGATCTGTAAAGAGAAGTGGACCAAAATTCCTCCTGACACGTGCGCAAACCCCTCATCAAAATACAAAAAACATCTGACTGCTGTGCTTGCCAACAAGGGTAAATTTCCACCAATATTTTTGTCTTGTTTGTTTAGAGGATCAAATACTTATTTCTCTGACAAAATGCATTAAATTTACAGAATTTTGCCCAAAGGAATTTTTTATTTTTTCTTTGATTTGTCTATCTCTCAAAGTTTTAAAATCAAAACCCCTTTAAAAATTTATAAAAGTTCCCTGTCAAAATTTTTCCCTGGGCAAACGTTTCACAATCAAGCAAAGGGGGCAAAAAAATTTTTTCTTTCACTGTACTTTTTCCCCTTTAAGGGTTTTGTGGGTTAAAACCGGAAAAGACATTTGTACTTTTAAGTTTTCAAAGCAAAAACGGGAGGTTGGTTTATTTTGTGTAATTTAAAAAAGTACAACAAACATAACCCAAATGTAAAATCAGATAACATTTTTTTGTTTGTTTTTGTATAGTGGCAATAAAAAAAAAAATGACATAATACTTATAAAATGAAATTTAAGAAAAAATTGCAAAATCTCCAAGCAGCCTCCAGCAGGATTTCTTATATCTGCACAGACCATTTAAAAACTACTCAATGAATTTCAATGGGATTTGAATTCAGGCTTTGATGTCACCATTCAAGAATGTACAAGGTTTTCCCCAAAAAAATTTTCGAAAAATAGTAACAGCTTATAACTCCCTTTAAAAAAACCCGATCACCCATAAACTTTTAAAGTGTGGGGGGCAACAATTTACTCTGTTGGCCTTGCAGGGGTGGAGAAGGCCCGGTGTCATAACAGCTGGGGTCGCCAGGGAAAAAGGGGGGTTTAACAGCTCTTTCCATCCCGCTTTTTCAATCAAATGTAATTTTCAGCACTCAGTGGGTTCTACCGGTCTCCCCCAAAATTTCCTAAAACTTTTTAAAAAAAAAATTTAAAAAATTCCCTAAAAAAGCAAAGTAAAAACAAAAAAAAAACTTTTTTAGTGGCCCCTTTTTACTATTTTCTCCCATTTTTAAATATTAATTTAAAGAAAAGAAAACTCTAATGTGAAAAATTGTAATAAAGAAAGCCTTACAAATCATGGAAAAAAAGGTGAAAAATTTTGTAGAATAACCAGGTGTGAGAAATAGTGCTTAAAAACCCCCAGGACAAAAAAGGAAAAAGAAAATGTTCCTTGTCAGGAAGGGGGGTGGAGGGGACAAAGGGAAAAAGGGCCCGGTTAGGGAAACTCGTTAGTTTACAAATTCTTTTTAGGTTTCCCGATTTGAAATAATTGGGGATTCAGGGGCCCTCTTATCATTGAGCAGGGTGCCCAGGGGGGCCCCTTAGCACAAGGGGCCCCCCCTGGGGAGCCCCCTACCCTTTTCCCGGAAAAAAGGAAAATTGGGCCCCTTTTTGGGAGGTCCAGGCCGCACGTTGTTGTTCAGGCCCGGACCCATTGCATCTCTTCGTAAAGCGGACCCGGAGGAGTGATACGCTATCTGCCTCCCGCTCTCTGTATTCTCCTACCCAAAAAAGGGCCAGGAAAAGGGCCAAAGGGCAACGTCACCGCCCCTCAGGCCCGGGAAAAATACTCCAGAGTGGGGGTCCTCGGGAGGGGAACATTTGAGTGTGGCAAACATTTTTTCTAATCAGTCAGAGGGGCCATATTTATCTACAAAGGCCATATCTACCTACAAGGGGCATGTTTAATTACAGAGGCCATATATACCTACAGGGAGCAAATTTACCTACAGGGGCCATATCTTCCTACAGGAGCCATATCTTCCTACCGGGGGCCAAAATGTAAACCAAAAGGGGACTGTTTTACCTAAGAAGGCATTTATACCCAAAAAAGGGGGATAAATAACTACAGGACTTTATTTCGCGGGAGTTGAATATATAACTACAGTGGGTGTAAAAACCCACAGGGGGGATACTTTTCTGCAAGACTTTGAACCTACAAAGATTAAAAATATAACAAAAGTGGGGTGTTTACCCACAAGGCAAATATAAACCCACAGGGGGCATACTTTAAATTCAGTGGGTGGTATACCTAAAGAAGGCTATACACCTACAGTGGGACAAATATGCCTAAAAGAGGCTGTATACTTACCTATCTGCAGGGGGCTGTATACCTACCTATCTACGTACAGGAGGCTCTTTATCTACCTACAGGAGAAAATTTTTACCAAAAAAACCCCAAAGGGGGTGTAAAATTTCCTACAGGGGGGAATTTTTTTTAACTACAAATTACAAAGGGGCATTTTTTAAAAAACCATTTACAGGGGGTGTATAGCTACCTACAGGGACATAATACCTACAGGGGGCTGTATGCCCCATCTTTATTAAGGGGTATAAACCTAAAATATCTACCCACAGGGGGGGCCCGTAAACTACCCAAAAGGGGGGATTAAAACCCAAATTATTTTACAGGGGGTGTTTTTAAATTTTCTAAAGAGGACAAATTTATTTCCCCACCCCTTTTTTAAGGGGGCATTTATACCTGCCATCTACACAGGGCTGTATACCTACCTACCTACAGGGGGCATATGTACCTACCTATCTACAGAGGGCTGTATATCTACCTATCGGGGACTAATTTACCTATCTATAGCGGGCCTATATACCTTCGTACTGGGGTCTACTTAATTGTGGACAACATTACTACCTACTTACTTAATGGGGAGCCCATACCAGAGGTAAGGAATTGGTAGGGAAGTGCTGCAAGAGTGAGAAGTCTAAGAAGTCATCATTGCGTTCTGGGCAGGATGGAGACAAAAAGAGAAAAAGAACAACTCATAGAAGACGTATCCCGTGAGTACCTGGATGTCAGGGTTTTTTTTTTGGGATCCACATTTGGGATTCATTATCATTTTGGTGACCTGAGCTGATGTCTGACTACTATATGGTCTCTTTATGGTGGTATTGTAGGTTATAAGTTAATGTATGTATTTATTCCTGTGACTAGTTGTGTTGGTTGGGGGACCCAATTTCACAAACTCTCCAAGAGGGTCTCTTCTTTAAGGCGCCCCCGGTTTAAAAACCCGATTTGAGGGGTTTTTTTGAGAAATATCCTTTAAAATGAAAAGTTGTAGGTTCCCCTTTGGATCTGCATCTATTTTGAAAAAGGGTAGGGGGGTTTTGGGAAACCCAATGGGGGTTCTCAATGAGTTTTTTTGGCCCCAGTTCTCGGGAAAAAGGTTTTAAGGGTTCCCCCGGGTTTGGGGGCCCGCAACAATCACACATTGATGGCACATCCTAGCGATATGCCATCAGAAAGTGAGATAGTAAAACCCCTCTAAATTGCTGCATCTTACAGAATAAGGGGCACGGCACTGGAAACAGCATGTTTGTCACTAGCTTGTGCTGTCCTCAGCAAGGGGGGCATCACCTATGTGATAGGTTCTCTTTAAACTCTGTGTCATATCTCTTACAAAAGCTAATTAGTAAAAGATGTTTATTAACCCCTTAATCCGAACGCCTGAAAAGTAGTCAATGACTAGCACATTTTTTTAGTTTTTGCCTCCTTGCGTTTCAATAGTTGTAACTTTTTTATTTTTTCAATGACGCAGTTGTGTGAGGCCTTGTTTTATTCGGGACAAGTTGTACTTTATGTGGGAATAGTTTAAGTTCACTTATAAATAATTGCAGGATTTTTTTTATTTTTTAAAAAATTTTTTGTTTTTTAAAAAACATTTTTACACCATTCACATTTCCCACTTAATAACATGTTAGATTAATTCTACAGGTTATTACGGTCGTGTGGATATCTAATATGAGTAGGCTTTTTTGTGTGTGTAATATATGCACAACTATTTTTTTATTAAATATTTATTTTTATTTTATTATTTATTTTTTTATTCATTTTTTTAACACTTTCTCTGTTTTTTTTTACTTTTTTTTAAAATCCCCTGAAAGGAGAACTGTTTTACATTTTTTTTTTTTTTTTTTACACTTGGTAATTTATTAGTATATTCATATATGCTAATACATTATAATCTGTGTCAGGACAGCACACAGTCTGCCCTGGTCACTGGCTTGATACACAGACAGCCCTGGGGCTACTCTAGGTCTCCAGGGCTGACTGTGCAGCCGTTCCCCGGGCTCTGTCGGGTCACCGGGCCTTCCGATCACCCGACAGAGCAGAGAAACCCTTTGATTGCGCTGCTGTGACGATCCGCGGCAATCAAAGGGTTAAAACACCGGGATGCGGAGGTTTCCCATGTCGTAGGAGATGCTCTGGGATCAGGGCTGTGTAGTACAGCCCCGATCTCAGCGCAGCTGTGGCGCACGGAGCCGCAAACTCCGATGTCTGCAGCGACGTCTAAAGTCGGTGGGCGGTCGTTATGGAGTTAAGTAGATGTGATTTGAGGTGTGGGTGTTGCAGGTGTTTTGCTCAATGAAATAAAGGCAACAAAGCCTGGTTACATACAAATCTCTGTTTTTCAAGAAACTGGTTACAGTAAACCATGACTAGATGCAAACAACTCAGAAGATTCATTATACAGACATATGAAGCTAGGTTATATTGGCTATATTCAGAACTCCCATAGAAGTGAAAGGGGAGGACAGCCGTAGTGCCGCCTTCCTTATTCACTCATACAGTCGGCTTGTAGCCTCAGTGATCACGTCCTATATTATTGGCATCACGTCTCAATGATGGAAGCCATAATGCCAATAGTATGGCACGTGACTAATAAGGCCTCTGATCACATAAAGTGTGTGCTCGGCTATATTTAGAAATCCCATAGAAATTAATAGGGTAAACTGCACGCGCACGGCCATATCTCCATTTTCTGCAGACAGCTTGTAGCTCATTACAAGCCGGACGCAAACCCTTCTTAGTGAGATTGGGCTATCCCTTTAACTATATCTGGCTTACTTTGAATTCTCTTATGTGGTGGTTTTAAATTTAGCTTTACTTGAATTTGGTGTACATCACAATGTGAATTTTTCACATCCATACATGCTCCACACTGTGGTAGAACGTCATCAAACTTAATGATCTCAATTTAGATCATGGATCTATTGGTTTATTTGCCCCATTTACTTGCATTAAAAAGAAACTTTACACACTAACAAATGAGTCTACATTTAATCCTTTACTTAATGACGCCCGTTTTGTAAAATAAGCCACTAAAGTGTTGAGCATGTTTGGCGCAAATTAGAGGCACAGAACATGTATTAAAAATGCTCCAACAAAGAACAAAGCGAGAAGCAAAAAATGATAACAAATCTATTCTATTGTATTTGCTCTAGCTGTAAATACTGTACATGAATTATGCAGTAAGCAGCTGAGTGATTTATGGATGTATTATTCTTTTCTGTTTATTTGAGTCTGCATTACAGTAGGCATCAGTCACAGCTGTAAGCACGCCAGCCTTTGGAAGCATAATGTAATTGCATGCATAATGGTAAATGGAAGTGAAGAATAGTAATGTAATATTACATTTGAGATGATCACATTTTTAATTTACAGAGTCAATTTTTTTGTTTACATTTTGTTTTAAAGGGGTTTTGCCACAAAGTCATTTCATACCTCCTTTATCCAGCTTCAGCTTTCAGTGCTCTCAATAGGAGATGTGTGATTTGCTTGAGTTGCATATCATGTGACTCAGCAGGCTATGTAAACACAATACAATATCAGCAGCACTATATAGACACTAAAAACGGTCAAAGAGGACATAAGAATTTTTTGGAACAGCGTTTCTGCTACTATGGAATATATGAAAAAAATTGAAGGTCTTAGTGTACATTTTTGATCAAAACTGTAAATGCCCACCTACCGCGGTAAGTGACCCCAATTTCAGGTGGGAACCTACACTACATGCTACCTCTCTTGGTGTCTATTCAGACCTCCTCATTTCAGGGTTAGAAGGCTCCAGCTACAAAGCTGATCTGACTAAAAAGCTTGTGCAGTAGGGTGGAGTACATAAACCAAGCTGGGGACTAGCTACTTCCCCATACAAACAGTCAAAAACCAAAATCTAGTTAGCACATCCGTTTTGAAGAATAAAGAGATGCGAATTATGGCCTTCAGCTTGTCAGGTGCTGTAAATACTGTCACATAACTAATCCCACTGTCACAGGCAATGGTAGTGGATCCTCTGGACCACCGCAAGCGATGTCAATAGTCACACCAGGGAGCAGAATCTAAATAGGTCCCGGTTTTTACCAGAGCCCACCGCAAAGTGCGGGAGTCTACCAGGTCGCTATCCCTGATGTGACTTGCTTGCGGAGGCAGCCAAGGTGTAGCGTGGTACAAAATCGTAAGGCATAGACGTAGTCGGGGACAGGCAGGAAGGTCAGGACAGGCGGCAATGGTTCGTGGTCGAGGGACAGAGGCAAAAGGTACAGTACAAGGTAATCAGAACATGACACAAGGAACGCTTTCTCAGTAGGCGGTAAGGCACTAAAGATCCAGCAAGCGAATCAGGAAGGGGCAGGCTTAAATAAGGGCAGCGGGGGCATGTGCGCCGGGAGACAGAAGCTTCGGCAGGAGCGCGGTCGGGTAAGTAAGCAGGGACCCGGCCGGCAGAGCGAGCGCGCCCGCTGCCCGAAATACGGGCAGCGGTGCCGCTCGACGGAGGGACACGGGTGCGCCTTTGATTCGGGATGAGGGTCGCAGATGCACCCGTGACAGTACCCTCATCCCCCCTCCCCCCTCCGGCATCCACCTTTTTCTGGCCTGAAGGAATTTCTGAATAATATTACGGTCCAGAATATTGGCTTCCTGTTCCCAGGACCTCTCTTCAGGCCCAAACCCCTTCCAGTCTATGAGGAAAAAACGCTTCCCTCTGACCGTCTTCATATTCAGAATCTCCTTTACAGTAAAGACGTTGGCGGCGGCAGCCTCAGGAGTGGGAGGAGCAACTACCCGAGAGAAACGATTCAGGATGACCGGTTTCAGAAGAGAGACATGGAAGGAGTTCGGGACCCGCATAGAGGGGGGAAGGCGGAGCTTATATGCCACTGGGTTTATACGCTTCACCACCTAAAACAGTCCCAAGAAATAGTCCCCGGCGCCGCCGCTATACGCCGCCGCCGCCGATCGTTAGGGTCCTAAGCCGCTACCAGTCGCTAAGCTATCGGCTTAGCGGCTTAGGACCTTGGCGACGGCAGCGGTGGCGGGACTAACTGTATGTGCATCCTCCGGACGCACATACAGTTAGATGCTTCTTCGGAGCAGAGAGCTCCGCGGAGTAATCTGTGGCCGCACAGGATGTGCACAGCCCAGGCGGCGTGCGCGTCATCACGCTGCCCGCGCGCGGCCTGGTGACGTCACGCCGCTGAAGAAAAGACCGGGAGCACCGACAGCGACAGCGGCGGGGAGCGAGGTCAGGTAAGTGCTGTCAGGGTATTACTTTTAATTAGCGCTATTCATGCTGGGGGTCTATTATCTACTGTTTTATGTGCAGTGAGGGGGGCTGTTATCTATTGTTATATGTGCAGGGAGGGGGGCTGTTATCTATTGTTATATGTGCAGGGAGGGGGGCTGTTATCTATTGTTATATGTGCAGGGAGGGGGGCTGTTATCTATTGTTATATGTGCAGGGAGGGGGGCTGTTATCTATTTGTTATATATGCAGGAGGGGGGGCTTTTTATCTATTGTTATATGTGCAGGGAGGGGGGCTATTATCTATTGTTATATGTGCAGGGAGGGGGGCTGTTATCTATTGTTATATGTACAGGGAGGGGCTATTATCTATTGTTATATGTGCAGGGAGGGGGGCTGTTATCTATTGTTATATGTGCAGGGAGGGGGGCTGTTATCTATTGTTATATGTGCAGGGAGGGGCTATTATCTATTGTTATATGTGCAGGGAGGGGGGCTATTATCTATTGTTATATGTGCAGGGAGGGGGGCTGTTATCTATTGTTATATGTGCAGGGAGGGGGGCTGTTATCTACTGTTATATGTGCAGGGAGGGGGCTGTTATCTATTGTTATATGTGCAGGGAGGGGGGCTATTATCTATTGTTATATGTGCAGGGAGGGGGGCTATTATCTATTGTTATATGTGCAAGGGAGGGGGGCTATTATCTACTTGTATACGTGCAGGGAGGAGCTATAATCTACCTACATATGTGCTGTGAGGCCTATAAGCTACCTAAATATACACGTGTGTGGGGCCTATAAGCTATCTATATACCTGCTGTGGGCCTATAAGCTATCTATATAGCTGCTGGGGGACCTAAACCTGCCTATATACCTGCTGGGGGACATAAACCTGGCTATTTACCTGCTGTGGGACCTATAACCTGTCTATATACCTGCTGGGGGACCTAAACCTGCCTATATACCTGCTGGGGGACCTAAACCTGTCTATATACCTGCTGGGGGACCTAAACCTGCCTATATACCTGCTGGGGGACCTAAACCTGCCTATATACCTGCTGGGGGACCTAAACCTGCCTATATACCTACTGGGGGACCTAAACCTGCCTATATACCTACTGGGGGATCCATAACTTGCCTATATACCTACAGGGGGATCCATAACCTGCCTATATACCTACAGGGGGATCCATAACCTGCCTATATACCTACAGGGGGATCCATAACCTGCCTATATACCTGCTGGGGGATCAATAACCTGCCTATATACCTGCTGGGGGACATATAAACTACAGACCTACCTACTGGGAGATATATAAAGTATATAACCACCTACTAGAGGACGTATAACTTACTGGGGGGACCCTATTACCTTCACTGGGGGACACATAATTTACTGCGTGTGAAGTCGCTAACAGTCGTTAAGCCGGTTGTTAAGGCCTCAGCTCAAGTCAGTTGATAAGAGTTAGCAATCGACTCCGCGGACTCCAGTCGGTTGTTAAGCCAGTTGTTAAGGCCTCAAGTCGATTGTTAAGACCTTAGCAATCGACTCCGGGGACTACCAAGAAACGAGGACCAAGCTTATAGCTGGAGACCTTGAAACGGTTATACCTAGCCGACAACCACACCTTGTCACCAGGAGAGAAGATTGGAGGAGGTCTTTGTTTCCTGTCAGCCTGTAACTTAGTACAGGCGGAAGCCCGGAGTAGAGAATGGTGCGTCTGCTTCCAGATGGCCGTTAGGTCCTGGACGAGTTCCTCCATGGCTGGGACCTCAGAAGGCACCGAGAGGGGGAGGGGTGGGCGCGGATGTCGTCTGTAGACAATGAAGAAGGGAGTGGCCCCGGCAGACTCCGAGTCTAAGGAGTTGTAAGAAAACTCAGCCCAGGGTAACAAATTAGACCAATCGTCCTGACACGCAGAGACAAAGTGGGGCAGGTAGCAGCCCAGAGTCTGATTCACCCTCTCCACCTGCCCATTAGACTGAGGATGGTAGGCTGACGAAAAGTCCAGTTTCACTTGGAGTTGTGCACATAGAGAGCGCCAGAACCGAGAAATAAATTGGACCCCCCGATCCGAAACAATGTGCTGGGGAAGCCCATGTAACCAGAAAATGTGTAAAAAAAACCAGACTGGCGAGACAAGGAGCAGAGGGTAGGGCTGGCAGAGGGATAAAGTGAGACATTTTGGAGAACCGATCCGTAGCCACCAAGATCACGGTGTTGCCAGAGGAAGGAGGGAGATCCGTGATAAAGTCCATGGCCACATGGGTCCAAGGACAGCTGGGAATCGGCAGTGGCAGGAGGAGACCTGCCGGCTTGAGACGAGGTGACTTGTTATGGGCACAGGAAGCGCAGGATTCCACGAACTCATAAAACCGGGAGATGAGGGAACATGACCTCTGCACCCAAGGGTGCCCAGCCACATGAGAGCAGTGTCCCCACGACAATATCCTCTTCCGTAGAGCCGGACGAACGTATGTCGTGCCGGGGGGGAATACGTTGTAGATCTACGGGCGCAGCAGAGATAAGCCGTTCTGGAGGGATAATATGCTGTGGAGCGGGCTCTTCCCCAATCACATCCGAAGCACAGGAGAGAGCGTCAGCCTTGACATTCCGTTCCGCAGGGCGGAAATGAATTAGAAAATTGAACCGGGAAAAGAAGAGGGATCGTCGAGCCTGCCTTGGATTTAAACATTGAGCTGTTTTGGCTTTGCTGGGTAACCTGCACAGGGATATTATATACTTATATACTTATATCTTTGTTTTTGCTTCTCTCGCCGCCCTAGTGGGCTGTAAGTAACATATGTGTATAACTGAGACACTTGTAATACTGAGAATCTGCAATTTTTCTATGTTGCTAAGGTTTTTCCCTGGGTCGTTGCAGGGAAGTTAGGTTACAGTCTGTAATATCATTGGGTATTTGTGTTCACTACAACATGGTGGCTCTGTAATCGTACATACGTATGTAAATGTGACTCCATATTACCATGATGTACCGTATATGTCCACAAATCATACTGTTTTGATGTACCTATTATTGGATCCTTCAAATAAAGTTTATTTGTTAAGTAAAAAAAAAAACATTGAGCTGTTTGGAGATATAGAAGGTTTTTATGGTCAGTATAGATGTTGACCGGGTGACGAGCACCCTCCAAGAGATAGCGCCATTCCTCCAAGGCCAGCTTGATGGCCAGTAATTCCCAGTCGCCAATGGAGTAATTCCTTTCTACGGCAGAAAAGATCTTAGAAAAAAATCCGCATGTGAGGGTCTTGCCTTTGGGCCCTTTTTGAGTAAGTACAGCCCTGGCCCCCACCGAGGAGGCGTCGACCCCTAGAAAGAACGGTTCTTCCGTATCTGGCCGGGAGAGTACAGATGCAAAGGCAAAGGCAGACTTTAACTTAGAGAAGGCCTCCTCTGCTGCCGGCGGCCAGAGTTTCGGATTAGCATTCTTCTTGGTCAGCGCCACTATAGGCAACACCAGTGAGGAAAAATGTGATATAAATTGTCTGTAGTAGTTGGCAAACTACTCGAAGACCCACGGGCCGTGGCCACTGTAGAATGGCAGACAATTTTGTGGGTTCCATTTGCAGGCCCTTGTTGGAAATGATGTAGCCGAGGAATGGAAGACTCTGCTGATGGAACAGACAGTTTTCGAGCTTGGCATAGAGGCGGTTGGACCTGTCGCACATGAACTTGATGGGACTCAAGGTCAGCAGCGAACACCTGGATGACATCCAGATAGACGACTACACATGTGTACAGGATGGCTGGGGCATTGAAGAGTCCCAAGGGCATGACCAGGTACTCGAAGTGCCCGTCGCGAGTGTTGAAGGCGGTCTTCCATTCATCACCCTCACGTATCCGTATGAGGTTGTAAGCCCCTCGCAGATCCAATTTAGTGAATATCTTGGCTCCCCGTAGCCGGTCAAAGAGTTCCGTGATTAAGGGCAGTGAGTAGCGGTTCTTTACGGTAATCTTATTGAGCCCTTGGTAATCAATGCAAGGACATAGGGAACCATCCTTCTTTGCTACGAAAAAGAGCCCGGCCCCAGCTGGGGAGGAGGACTTGCGTATGAAACCCTTCTGGAGATTCTCCTTGATGTAGGCAGACATAGCCAAGGTCTCAGGTACCGACAGTGGGTAAACCCTGCCCCATGGAGGAGACATCCCGGGCAGAAGATCAATAGGGCAGTCATAGAGGCGATGAAGGGTCAACGTCTCAGCTTGCTTCTCGGAGAAGACGTCCGCAAATCCTTGATATGGAGAGGGAATGCCCGCCAAAAGCTTAGACGGCACAGTAGGAGAAGCGGAAAGCACCGGGCGAGGTGCCACCAGACAGTGAGACTGTCATTCCAACCCCCAACGCAAGACTTCGCCCGTCTGCGAAGAGAATGATGAGGAGAATGGATGAGGAAGACCGGGGTAACACATAAAACGCAAGTCTCTCTTTATGCAAAGCCCCCACTTGAAGGAACAGAGGCTCAGTACAGAACCGGACTGGATCCCTGAGGATCTCCCCACTGACAGAGGAGATGAGTAGGGGTTTCTCCAGGCGGACCACGGGGCAAAATAAATTTCCAGCCGACCCAGAATCCAGGAAAGCAAGGCTTAAAACTGGGAACCTGAGCCAGTGCCGATGAGAACGGGCATGGTCAAATGAGGAGAGGCCTTGCTCTCACCTAGGGACGCCTCTCCCATGTACCCTAGGTGCGTACGTTTCCCGGACGCTGAGGACGAAGTGGGCAAGATCTGCGTAAATGTTCTGGACTGGCACAATACAGAAAAAGGTTCTCCTTCCGTCTGCAAGATAGCTCCTGAGAGGACAGGTGGGCTCTATCCACTTCCATGGCCTCCTCGGCAGCAGGCAAGGAGGGCAACTGTGGCGGCCTTTGAAATACCGGAGCTAGACGAGGGAGACGACGTTCTAGTCTGTTTGCGTTCCTGGCGGAGCTCTTCCTGACATTCCGAGAAACGGATGTTGATCCGAGTGGCCAGGGAGATGAGGTCACTCAGAGAAGACGGGAGGTCCTTGACCTGGCTGGAGAGGCCCTTCTTGAAGGTGGCGGTCAAAGCCGGTTCATTCCACGACAACTCCGAGCCCAAGGTGTGGAACTGCCCCGCATAATTGCCTACAGATGCGTCCCCTTGGCGCAGATTCAACAAGGCGGTCTCGGCAGAAGAAGCCCGGGCAGGTTCCTCGAAAACGCTACGGAATTCGGTGAGGAATGTGGCAAGGTTGGCCGTCACCGGGTCGTTCCTGTCCCAAAGGGGGGTAGCCCAGGCCAGGGCTTTCCCGTAGAGAAGACTGACCACAAACGCCACCTTTGACCTTTCAGTAGGAAACTGACTCCCCATCAGTTCGATATGCAAGGAGCACTGGTTGATAAAGCCCCTACAAGCCTTGGTGTCCCCATCAAACTTTGACGGCATGGAAAGACGAAGTTTCGGACCAGCGGACAGAGCGGTTGTGGTGGGTGCCGCGGGAACCGGTTGCTGCTGCTGGGCGGCTAGGAGCTGCTGCATCATGGCGGAAAGCTGGTTGAGCTGCTGAACTTGCTGGGCGATTTGCTGTGACTGCTGAGCCACGACGGTGGTAAGATCAGCGACGCTCGACAGAGGCACCTTGGCGGGATCCTTGGCCGGATCTTACTGTCACGGGCAACGGTAGTGGATCCTATGGACCACCGCAAGCGGTGGCAATGGCCACGCCAGGGAGCGGAATCTAAGTAGGTCCTGGTTTTCACCAGAGCCTGCCGCAAAGCGGGATGGACTTGCAGCGGCGGGAGTCTACCAGGTCGCTACCCCTGACGTGACTTGCTTGCGGAGGCAGCCGAGGTGTAATATGGTACAAAATCGTAAGGCGTAGATGTAGTCGGGGACAGGCAGGAAGGTCAGGACAGGCGGCAATGGTTCGTGGACGAGGGATGGAGGCAAACGGTACGGTACACGGTAATCAGAACAAGACACAAGGAACGCTTTCTCAGTAGGCGGTAAGGCACTAAAGATCTGGCAAGCGAATCAGGAAAGGGAAGGCTTAAATAAGGGCAGCCACCGGCAATACCTGTTGGGACACAGAAGCTTCGGCAGTAGCGCAGTCGGGTAAGTAAGCAGGGACCCGGCCGGCAGAGTGAACGTGCCCGCTGCCCGACATGCAGGCAGCGGCGCCGCTCGACGGAGGGACACGGGTGCGTCTGCGACCCGGGACAAGGGTCGCAGGAGCCCCCGTGACACCCACAAACACGAGGCCATATTCACAGCTCAATGGGTATACATTGAACCATTCCAGAAGAGGCACAGCTCCCTGCTACTGGAGAGCTTACGGTGCAGCTCAATAATGAACAATTGCTCATACAAACATCAAATAGGAGGACAGTACCCAGCAAAAAAACTGCACTTAGATAAATAACAATTTACATCAGTATGCAAAAAGCCATAACACAACTCAAAGGAGACTGCACAGATGCAAAAACACTGATAAACAATATCCCATACCTACTATCTATGAAGGGGCAATGGCCAGCATTTCAATTGCATATAAATAAGGATTATAAAAGGTGCCAGTCATACATTGATGTGTGGTACACCATGCTGGCTCACAATCAATTCATATGACCATACTATTCAAGAGGGCTGATTGCCCAGTATATTTCAAGTGCCCAACACAAAATACTGACACCTTTTGCTCTTCAGTATTACAGGGCAAAACTGCACATTGGAAAAATATCAAATATGAGGTATTAGTTGGCAGATTGGCCAAATTACGTAAGCTCGCAACCCGCGTCAAGTGTCCTCATTATCTTGTGAGTCCCTACACTAGTATTACTAGCAGTTCTCAGTACAAATTTACAAAAAAAAATAGAACATTATTTACTTAAAAAACACACAAACACAAGGTTATATTCACAGCTCAATGGGTATATATTGAACCATTCCTAGTAAGAAGCAACAAGCCCCAATTCTACCTGGGAGAAACTTTTACAGGTGCCACTCAATAATACATGATTGCTTACACACGTATCTACCAGGGGGCAGTGCCCAGCAAAAAAAACTGCACTTAGATAAATACCAGTTCACACCGGTATGCAGAAAAGCCACAACACAACTCAAGGGAGACTGCCCAGATACAAAAACACTGATAAACAGTACCCCCTACCTACCATCTGTGAGAGGTGAGTATGGCCTCAAGTTTGTGTGGTTTTTTAGTACAGAAACAACTGCCGTTGTGGCAAATTATTAGTATAACATTTAGCAAAAAATATCTTTGTTTCCTATCTTACCCGACTTTTTGGACAAATCCAGTTAAGTGGACACAGCTCAACCTTCAGCCACATCCAGTTGATAATCAGATAGCTTCTTTTCTAAGCTCAGCCTTGGCATTGCTGGATCTAGCCATTGCTCTTCTCCTCTCCTGGCTGCCATGTAACTGGTGCTTACCAATGTTGTCAGACCTGGTGGCCTATTTAAAAGGCAATTAGCCTGACATGCCTTGTCTATTGATTGAGACACATCCTTTCCTGTCTCTCATTCTTGTGCTACTAATCCTGATCTGAACTCTGCATTGACCCTACTTTCACCTTGGCTGTATACCAGATATGGTTCCTGTCTTCTCTTTGGGATTATTTCCCTTGTACCTGTTGCTCTTCTTCCAGCTTTGACCTTTAGCTCCGCGTTTGCCTATACTTCCATCTTGTCCTTTTGGGCCCTGTCACCCCCTCCCAAATTTTTTCCTGGGAAAACCCCTTGGCTCTTTTTAAAAAACTACACTACAGTTTCACCAATGCTTTTTCCCCCAAATTTCATTGACGTTCTGCTGACATGGGAAATTAAATCGGGAAAATTTCCTTTCCAATTTTTGGGCCCGGGGTTTTTAAAAGGGTTTAAGCAGGGCGTTTCCCCTTTACACCCCAAAAACCATAAACTGCCAGCACCTGGGGTTTTGGGGCCCTAAGAAATTTTTTCTAGTATTGAGAGCCAATCATCAGGGAAAGGGGAATGGGAAAAAGAAAAAAGGAAAGAATGTGAAAGAAAAGAATATACTTCAATAAGCAGGGATTTAATATAAGAAGTATATTAGAACTAATTATATTGAGACGTTGAAAATAAGAGAATGGAAAAAAATATAGAGACATGTAGAATAGAGTATAGAAAATAGTGTCTTTGAATCCCCATGTCCCAAAAAGACTTTTCTTTTATTTTTTCACAACACTTTAGATTAAACCCTTTGGTTCTGTATGTAAAGTGTCAGCTCAGTAGTCACATACTTTACATTGCTTGTATGAAAAACAAGTCAAATTTTTTTCGGAAAACTCTTCATATATACAATATATAGTGTTAGAGAAGGTTTCTTAAATAAATTATGCCAATTCATTGGGTCAAACAAAGGGTTTTGGCTCCACTCAAAAAATTACTGTTTAATGCAGTAGGGACAAATAGGTGGCAGCTGGCAAATACAGAGCATTTCTTTGAAAGATTAAAATTTTAAATTTGGTTATTTGTCCCCCATCGGGAAACCTCAAGCATAGCCATTTTGGTGAATTTCGGGGAAATTTCCCAGCAAAAAAACTTTCTAAAAAATTAGAATTTTGCCATAACAAGAACAGAAGGCGTGTTTTATGTGCTAGAAAAACAAAAACATAGAGCAATAAATAGAATAACTTTTCCACTAAATGGGCAAAACACTTTTGGGGAACAGGTGTCAGGGTTTTCAAAATCGGGTTTCCTACAGGCAACCTCCCCTTAGGCCCAAAGAAGAAAGCAGTTTTTTGGGTTTAATAACATAGTTTTGTTTGGGTTTCATGTGCCATGCCCATTTCCCCAGAGCTGATGCACTATCAGCCCCCCCTTGAAAAAACCCCCCCCCCATTCCTCCCCCCAGTCCTTATTTCAAAATACCCCCTTCCTTGCTTTTTGCCCCCTTGAATAACAACTCAATACTGTTTGGGATTTAAATGGCCACAGCACCCCCGTTTTATTTAAAAAAAATAAAACTAAATTTAAATTGCATAAAAAAATATAACTCCCATATTATATATTTTGTATATTATTCCCAAACCATCTAAACCCCCAAATCCACTTAATAAAATATATACTTTTATATATATAAAACCATACATAAAAATTAAAATATATATACCCTTTTCCAAAATTTAAACCGTAAAACCGTTAACTCCGTTAATACCAAAAAGGGATGGGGGAAAGGGCCCGGGAAACCCAACCCAAAACCAAGGGAACCCTGGCCCCCAAACCCCCCAAAAGGGAACCAAACCACCATTTCCCCCCAGCCGTACCCCAAATTGGCTCGGGGGCCTAAAGCCATACAAAAATGGCTCGCCCATTTTGCTCTGCAGGGATTCCAGCCTGCAAAGCCCAAACCACCTTCCCAGGTGGGTTTTCCCCCATTTTCCAAATCCTGGGGGAAAAACATACCCCAAAATAAGCCCCGGGGTCCCCGGGTTTTTCCCTGCCCAAAAACCCCAAAACCCCCCCGCCAACGGGTTTCCAGGGGACAACCCCACCTAAAACCCCAAACCTTTTACACAAAAAATTTTGGGGAAAAGGGGGGGTTTGGATTTCTTGAAACCCCCCGGGGCGACTGGTTAACCCCGGAGGGGGGAAAACCTAAAAAATTTCCTCATCACAGCTCCGCCCCCCCTTCCCGGGCCCCCCACGTCCCCCCTGGGGGCTTACCCGCCCCCAAAGAAACCCCGGGGGTAAATGGCCCCCCCCCCTTGGGGGGCTTGGCCGGGGCCCGGCGCGTCCCTTGCCCACTCCCAGGGGCGGGTTTGCACTACAGCCAACCCCCTGACCAACCCCCCCCCATTCCCCCCCTCAGTCCAACTCATACTCCCCCTTTTCCTTGCTGTGACCCTTAAAATAAAAACCCCAAAAATATAAAAGGGATTTAAATGGCCACAGCAGCCGAAGTTTTATTTAACAAAAAACAACATAAATAATTTGTCATTAAAAAATATAACACCCATATAATATATTAAAATTATATAGGTACCACCATCTCAACCCCAAAACCCATTAATACTTAAATATACATATATAAATGAACAAAACATATAAAAAATATAAAATTATCCCCCAAATAAAAACCCGTAAAAACCCGTTAACTCCGTTAATACCAAAACCCAAAGGGGGGGGGGAGGCCCTTTGGGAAAACCAAACCCCAAACCCAACGACCGGGCGACCAAATCCCCAAAGGGGAACCCAAACCACCATTTACCCCCAGCCGTACTCCACTGGCTGGGGGGTCCAAACCCAACAAGATGGCCGCCCATTTTGCTCTGCAGGGTTTTTCCAGCCTCCCAAGAGCCCACCACCTTCGCCGGGTTCGTTTCACCTTTTTCCCAAATCCGGGAGGGAGCCATACCCCGAATGACTCCCCCCACCGAATCTCCTCGCCAATTCCAAAAACCCCCCGGCCCGCCCCCAAACGAGCATGCCTTTAAAACCCTCATGCATGCGAACCCCCCAACCAACCCCAAAGCTCTCCCGATCCCCTTTCCTAAAGGGCCCCAGAAAAAAAGGGTCCAAACCAACCGCCGTCAGTTTAAACCCCATCTGAAACCCCAAAAAATTTGCCCTGGGGGACTCCAATTCCATGTCCCTGACAATCACTCCCCTTTCCCTAGCCAAAAAAAATTCGCCACCGCCTTTTTAAATTTAACCCTTGCCTTTTTTTAGCCTCCTCCCGAGTGAGCACCCCTCCAATGTTTCCGAAACCCAATGTCTGCCCAGACGAAATCATCCCCGGGAATGCCTCCATAATCGCAAAAAGTAAATATTTGATGCTCTTCCCAACTCCCTAGAGGTTAAATCCCCCAAAATCTTTCCCCCCAAAATTTAGCCCCAAAAATTATCGGGTGGCCTATCCGGGGCCCTGAAAATCCCCCTTTTCACCTCCGGGACCACACCAAACCCACCGCTCCCAGACGACCCCCCCAGCGAACCAACGCAAACCCTTGGGTGGGGAACCCCCAATTTTGCCCTTTCAGCCCCCAATTTTTTGGGGGGGCCCCCTCGTCAGCACCCCAGTAAAACGTAAAGGGAAAAAGGGAAATCCACCCCCGGGATGGGGGGCCGAATGGAGAACAAAAGAAAAAGAAATAACATCGAAATAAGGGCATAAAACCCCCTTATCAACCCCCCACCCAAAACCCCCCTCTCAAAAGGGCCGCCAGATGGGGCCGGTATAAAAAGCCAAAACCCGGTCCGACTCCCTCTGCCGATCCTCAACCCCCCTTCCGCACTAAACCCCCCAACCCGCGGCCTTCGGTACCCGGGCACCAATACGGAATAAAATGCGGTCCCAAATCACAGGGTTAACCCGACCCCCCCCAAGCCCCGCCTAAACATTTGCTGTAAATTAAAAACGGGAAAAAAAGGGACCCATCTGCATGCCGCAGAAGACCCCCTTTTCTCTCCCCCCCCAGCCCGGGAATCAAAAATTCACCCCAACCCCGGGCCCCCGGGACAAAACGCGCACCCGGAACTGCCGCAGTGTCCCCCGGCACCCCCTGGGGTACTGTCTTCTTAAAACCGCGCAAAAACAAAACTAATCGCTCCCCGGGAAAAGGGACACATCCCCGGGTTAAAAGGCCCCCCCCATTTTTAACCGATGGGGGGACCCCAAACTCCCCTATCCGCAATCCCCCAAAAGGGAATCCCAAATGAAAAGCTAAAGGGGGAAAAGCACGACCTCGAAACCCGGACCCTGGCGATTCCCCCCAAAAACCCTTCCCAAAGGGACTTTCCCACCCAACGAAAACCCCCATGGTCGTCGCAAATTCCCAACCCCCCTTGACCCGCCTAAAACCCCCAAAAGGGCCCCGGGCCCCCAAACAAACTCTTGGGTCAATCCCGAAACCCGTCCATTCGGGAAACCCAAAAACCCAACCCCTTTGACAAAATTTTGGAGATTTCCCGGCCCCGACCCCCCTGATGACCCAACATGCCCCAAAACCAACCCAAACAGGGGGCCCGTGTGGCCCCCCTTCCGATACCACTTTCTCCCGGAGCACTAAACCAGTCTGACCATGCCCCAAGCCCCCCTAAATAAGCCCCCCAAGTACCGCCCCGACAAAGACCCCGTATAAAGCTGCTCTGCGCCCTCGAAGGCCAGGGTTTCCATAGGTGACGGGGGCCACCCCTCCCCGGTTCCGCCCCCGACGGAGCCAAGGTGGGAAAACCTTTCCCACTGCAACCGGGGAAAGAGGGGGTCAGCGACTGCTTCTGTAAACCCCCGGAACATCTCCCCCCTTCCCCCATGAATTAAGTTTCCGGGCACCTAAAAACCCCCCCGCGCAAAAACGTAAACTGGTGGCGAAGAGGCCGTCAATTTGGGTTAATTGCCAACCCCCCCCAAGTTATACAGAAAAAACGGCCCTTTTCGACCCGGGGAAAATGTCGCCCCACATTTCAACGCCACCACGATGGGAAACAAATTCCGGGAACGCCAAAATTTCCTAAAACTGGGAGCGAACGCCATGCCTCTGGGCCAGGGGGCCCTGAAACCCACCTCCCCCCACAAATGGAAACCAAAACCCGTGCTACCCGCTGCATCTGTAAAAATGTCATCCCCCTGATTAGACAATTCCCCATGAAAGGAATAATCGGAACCGCCCTTTTAATAGGCACCCAAAAAAAAAATTTGGGCCCAAAAACCCTCAGATCTTCCCTGTGCTCCCCCCGTCAGCGCACAAAATGATGGGGTTCGTCACGCCCGAATCGCGTTTGGCCCAATCGAGGGCCCAAAACCCCCCGCCCCATGGGATAATTCTGCACCCAAAAATTGACTTCCCAAGTAACGCGGGCAAGTCTCTGAGGGGAAATTTCCCGCCGAAATTCATCCAACTTTTTTGGGTTCGGAAACCCTTTGCATCCCATCCTGACAGGCCCAATACAAAATCCCCAAAAAATTTAGGCACGTCTGGGACCCTCGGGTTTTAAACCCGGTGCCAGGGGACACCAAAACCGCCCCGGTCCCCCTTTTTCCCAATGATGAAAGGGAAAAAGACCCCCACACTGGAGCCCCCGCGGGAAACCCACACAGAAAAAAATCATCCAGTTTAAATTAATGATAAAACTAAACCCTGACACCTCCCAACAAACCCTTTCCCAAAAAAACTTTTGCTAAACCTAAAAAAATGGGCGCACGATAGTAAAACATCCCTTTTGGCAAGCAACGATCTACAAAAAATTTTCCCCCTTTCCCAAAAACACCCCAACAATTTCAAATTTTTCCTCGGGGACTGGCAACAGCGAAATGCGGGGGACTCAATGTCCCCCCTTTGGGCCCCTTTAAAAACCCGGGGGCGCCCTTTCCGCCGAACAAAGGGAAAAATTTTTGGGGGCCTCACGAAGGGGGTGTAAACCACCAAACACAGCTCCGGTGCAAAATCCCATCTTTAAAACCGATTCCCCCCTTCGGGAAAGGACAAAGGGTGAAGGGCCCCAAAATTTTTCCCCGGGGCCCCTTTTTGGGAAACCCCCCCCCAACGGCGACACCACCGGGGTCGGGAAAAGGGCCCGAACGTAAAAAGGACCTGCCATCCCCCCCAAACCCATTTCCTTACCCAAATTTTTCTCCCCACCACCGTCGGGGTTTCGGGCCGCCCTTTTTAATTTTCCTTCCCCAAAAAAAGGGACCCGGAGGGGAAATTTAAGAACCCTGCCCAAACCCCGGGGGCGGCCAACATTTCCGCTGTAGCCCAACCCGGAAACGGGCTAGAAAAGGTTCCTCGCCCCCCATTTTCCAACCGGGGGTGCCCCCCTTTGGACCCCCCGCCCCCCTGCCCCTTTGCCCCCCCTTTTTTTTAAAACAGCGGGAAACCGGGTGCGATGGTGCGGGCGCAGAAAGAGCAGCCCATGTTTAAAACGACACCCGGACCCAAACTTGCACTGCCCCCAAATTAAAAATAGCCAGAAAACCCCCTCCCCCTTTCGAACCCCGGGGCCTGCGAGGATGCTCCCCCTAACTCCGCTTTAAACCCCCCGGGCCCGGGTCGACCCCGCCCCCCCCAAAGAAAGGGCTGCCCAAATTTCATGGGGCCAAAACTTTTACCCAAAAACCCAAATGTCTTTCGGTTTCCCACCGAGGGAAAAGGTCAAAATTTGCTTTCCCTGGGGGAAAAAATGCCCCCGGTTTTTTTACGCAGCCACCCCCCCCCCCCAAAATCCCGATCCCCCTCCCCCAATGCATCCATTTAAAAGCAAAAGGGCCCGAAAAAATTTCTCGGGCGCCTTCTCCCCGACGACCTGGGCCAGAAATCGAAAACGCTTGCACCCAAATTACCCAAAAAGTTGCGGAATAAAGTCGCCCCCGGCCCCTTTCTCCTCCTCCTCCTTTTTTATTTTTTAAATCTTTTTACCCTTGCCCAATTTTAAAAAATTTACCAAGGGCAGAAGGGAGAAAAATCTCTACATACTTGTCCTTCCAGTTTCTTCTCCCTACCTCTTGCTTCAGTGTGCCCCCCCCGAGCGGCCCTTTCCAAAAAAACCCTATCCCTCCCCCTTTGCCCTGTCACCCAAACCCGGGCCCACTCTCCTCCCGGGATTTTTTCCGTCTGCCTACACCGTCACCCCCCCAACCTGCTCCAAGGGAGGGCCCCTGGGGGGCAACCCTTCGTCCCCAAGTACTACGGGAAGGGGGGACTGGCCCGGCCCCCATGGCCCCCACCCAAGCATCCCCTGGTGACCCCCCCCCACCCCCCCCCTTTTCCCCCCCTCAAACCCTTTGCCAAGAAATCCCCCAGAACCCCCGCTAAACCCCCCAGTCTTCTACGGGTTGGGCCCCCCCCCCGCTTTTTTAAAGAGCCCGGCCCCCCTGAGCTAAGAAACCGGTAAACCCCCTACCCCCTCACGCCCCTTTTCGAACCCGCAAAAAGGGGGGGAAAAGTACATGACAGAAACATATCTCACCAGGGCTGGTGGGGGGGTGTGGGACCCCCCCCAGCCCCTTTTACCGGGAAATTTTCCCGGAAAGCCCTCAGCAGAAAAGCACCGTCGTCACTCGCCGCCCCCGGGGACCCGGGTTAAGGCCATCAGCAACCCCAATTAAAAGGGAGGCCGACCGGGAAAAGGTTTGCCCGGGGATGGGGGCCGGACCTGCCAAAGGGCCCCAACCGGGGAACACGAATCTTTTTCCCCACGGGGGCCCGACCGGACCGTTTGCCCGTCTTTCCCGGGGGCTGCCCCCTCTGTCGACCCGGGGGAAAACTCCCCCCCCGTTCCCCTTTCACGCCCGCCGGGTTTGGGTCTCCCCACCGGGAAAGTTTTGCCAGGGGAGGGCCACCGTTACCAACCCCACCCGGGGAAAGATGAGGGGGCGGCGGCAGATCGAGCCCCGGACTGGGCCCAAACCCCCCAACCCCCTCTCCGCAGAAACCCCCGGCCCCAAATAGGGTGCCTCCCAGACCCGAGCAGGACGAAAACCCCCCGATTGGAGGCCCGCCCGCCCCGGGCCCGAAGGGTTTCCCCCGAGGGGCTCCCCTGGGAAAGGCGAGCCCCGGGGGGATAATCCGGGCTCAACCTCTTTTTGGGGGTTCCCAAACCCGGCGGGCCCCGGGCCAACGCCGCTACCCCCTTGGCGGTGCAGGGTACCCGCCCCGGTTTCAAAAACCGCCCAGGGCCGGCCCCCCGGGAGACGGTCGGATCGTTTGGTATACTGCTGGCCCCCCCGCCCGCTGCAGCCACAGCCGGGTCCCCGGTCCACTAACCCCCCAAAGGGACCAAAAGTGCCACAGCCGGATCAAAAGGGGCCTTTCCCAAAACAGGCCCCGCAACCCCCCTCCTCTAACCATGGGGTGTCCCCTTTCGGGTTTCCGCCATGGGGCGTAACCCGAGCCAAGTGTTCGTCCGCCATTTTGAGCCGGAGCGCGCGTTTTCGGAAATTCCTATACTGCTGAAAACCCCCACGACTGGCTAACGGCCGGAAGGGGGGTAACTTAAAACGTCCCCATCACAGCTCCCCCACCCATTCCGGCGCACGTCCGCAGCGGCTTAGCCGCGCCCAGCACGCCGGGTCATGGCGCGCCTCCCCTAGGGGCGTGGCCTGGTCCGGCGCGCTGCTTGACTGTCTCAGCCAAAAACTTTTATAAGACCTAAAATAGCAAGACATGGTTACAGGCAACTACAAGGTCAGCCGCAAGTATTTAATACACAAGAAATCAGTGATCTCAAAATATCTGCTGTTTTACTACTACATTACACATAATTAAAGGGTGTATTCACAGCTGAACACCATTTTCACATTAAACAAAGGCATAAATTGCTTAAAAAGTTATGTAAGTTCAGAAAGACATCCTATTTCTTAGGGCACACATCCTAAATTACATAGCAGAATTGTGAGGGCTGCTCTGAGCTATAATACTGTGATGTGGTATCTATAAAATAAGTTACCTAATATTTTTATGAATTACCGTATTTTTCAGACTTTAAAGGGGTTGTCTCGCTACAAGGATTGCGTTTTATGTTAAAGATCTTGCAAAAACAAGTCACTTTGCAATATATGTCCATTAACAGTCTCCTACCTGTTCCTAGATATCCCCTCTTCTATGGGCTGCATCAGCTCTTCAGGTCGCTATAGCTACAGACCTGTTTACTCTCTCCTGATAGGCTGCCCGCACTGGTTGCTATAGCTACAGACCTGGCTTCTACTGCAGCCTAGTGGAAGCCGGTAAACACGCCCCTGAATTCAAAATGAAACCAAGAAAACAGGACTGCGGTAAGATGAATCGATGTAGTGAGATAACCCCTTTAAGACACACCGGTCCATAAGACGCACCTATGGTATTTTTCAGACTTTAAGACGTATCCCCATTTTCCTCCCAAATTTGGGGGTAAAAAAGTGCGACTTATAGTCCGAAAAATACGGTACATAATGTGTGAATACACATGTAACGTGGTATACATTCACTTTATTATTGGTGTCAGGGCACACAACAAATATTTGTGTAGATTTTAGTGTATTCTATTCCAAAATAGTGCACAGAAATTGTGTTGGGTAGGCAAGATTCAGATTAGTCCCATTTTAATCCCAAGACTCCAGTGAAATCTGCCACATACCAAGTGAAATCTGCAGCTAAAATCCAATAAATAGACATAATTAACCTCTTACCGACATTTGACACAAACTTATTTGATGTAAGAAGCTATGGAGCTTTACACCTGACACCCGCTGTTATATGCCAGCTATGGAGATGGAGTAATACATTCCTAGAAGGGATAACAGCGGAACAGCACAACACAGCGAAGATGCTCCACAGTTATTTCATGAGGAACGCTAGTATTTACTAAAACAGACATGTCAGGAAATATCCCAGATCCTCTTTAACTTATCGTTGAAATCTACAGTAGCTCATAGCTGGCATAGATTTCAGTGTATGCTGTATGGATTCTGTTTAACCCTTTAGACACTGCGGCACCATTCCTCTCTCCGAGATCACGGGGTGCCAAGTGGTGGCCATGGCAGTCGGAAGCCTTAGGAAGGCTTCTGTAGCTGCTATGTTACTGCTCCTATTACATTTTTTTTTATACATCCCTCTGCATTATCTGTATAATGCAGAACAGTGCATAGGTGATTGTGCCCCTATTGGTCAAGTATCCGAGGAGGACTACAAGTGTTACAAAAAAGTTTTTAACATAGAAAAAGAAATAAAAACTGTTAAATGTGCTCTTCTCTCACTGTTTGTTTTGCTCGCTTGTAGTTACTGTTATTTTGTTTTGGTTTATTGATTTAGCCTTGATGTAACATTAAGGTCCAGTTGGTTTTCTCGCTCGGTCAGTTGGCGTCTGGATCAACCTGACTTCATTGATTCTGTACTTATTTTGCCTTTTGATAATTTCAGAGATGTGCACGCTGATTTATATGTTTTGATATTGCATGTTTTTCTATATGCCTTTTCACTGCAGGAATTGTTATTTTTATTTTGGAACATCAAATAACAAGTCATTAAGCAAAATTTTAAAAATGCAACCATTTTCCAAATAAAAAAAAAATCTATAAAAAGTTACATACAGTTGGTATCACCATTTCTGTAAAGGTCTGGTCTATTAAAATATAACAGCATTTATCCCATATGGTGAACACCACAGAGGAAATAAAATCCCCAACACCAAAATTAGTTTTCTTTTCATGTCCCCAAGAAACTGGAATAAAAAGTGATCAAAAAGTCCCATGTATCCCAAAATGGTTCAATTAAAAATGAAACTTCACCAAAAAATTATTGGCCACAGAAAAAGGTGCTGCAACGCAAATTTTTTAAAAAAAGGAATTTTTGTATTTTTTTAGTACCAGAACATAATGAAAATTTGGTGTCTCTGGAATCCTAGCTGCAGAATATAGATAACTTTGTTTATGCTGAAAAGCGCTATAAAATGAAAGCCCTACAAATTTTTTTTTCCATATTTCAACCCACTTTGAATTTTTCTTTGGCTTCCCAGTACATTATATGGTTGGGTCAATGGCACTAATAAAAAATACATTATATCCCGCAAAAAACATGTCAGCCAGCTCCAGATTCCCCTACCAAAGCCGTCTATGTAACTTGGGGTTATTCAGCTTGGAAAAGAGACGACTTAGGGTTTGTTCACATGGCGTCTTGCATCGTGTGATCATCCGCTTTTCAGATGCGCCTGGGGAACCCGACGGGGAACAACCCGAGACAATCAAAACAATAAAGAGTGAGATTAAACTGGGGGGCAATGAGGAACACCATTTGGGGTTCACATAGAGATCGCCGCTGAAATTTTTTGAATCGCCCCCCCTTTTGGGGTTTCCACCTTTCAAAAAATTGCATGTAAATTTCCCTTCAAAAAAGGGCCCTACGGGCTTGGGGCCCAAACCGCAGCGGGATCTCTCGGTGAACGCCGCGGGTTTTTCCCTTTATGCCCAGTGATAATCTCACTGCTAATTGTTTAGATCTTCTCGGGCCCCCCGTTTTTTGGGGGCCCCCGGGGCGCTTCTGAAAACGATGTTCACACGATCAAACCCCCGTGTAAACCCAAACCCTTTTTGTAAAGGGAACTACACAGATTGTAACAAAAAGGGGGGTTTCCCTCTAATCTACATGACTTTCCCAGTTTTTTTCTATTTTACCGGGCGAAACTCCAAAATTAGGCCATTCCCCGGGGCACCCGCAGCTTTTTGGGTAATGCGTTTGAGTTTTGGGGGCCTTTTTTGGCACTAAAACCTACAGAGCAACACTTTTTTAAAGCTTCAGTACAAAAATCCGGGCACATTACGCGGGAACGGGTTTAAGGGGCATTTTAAAAAAGGGGGGTTTACCTGAGCCAAAATTTGTCGTTTTGTAGCTAGAAAGAGTTAAATCTATGACCCCGTGTAAAAAAGGTTTATATTTTTCCCCAGGGGCTTTCCCAGGCTACAAAACAGAAAAAAAAGGCTCTGCGCCGAAAATCATACATGAAAACCCAAAATTGTTTATATTGCCAAAAAAACAAGAAAATTTAAGTGTAAATAGGACAAAACCTTTTTGCTCTATTGATTTCTATGGGCATGCCCATTTTTTTTTTTACGAAAAGCATACTTTTGCCCATGCATCCCCCCATTTTTTACTTTCTTATGGCATTTTAAATGGGAAATGGTAGCATTTTTTTTTCAGAAAGCTATAAAAAAACAGAGATTAGGGATTTTTTTTTTTTCCTGTTTATAAATTCATAAAAGCACTATTTGTAACGCCAAAATTTCATTTTTTGTGAAAGAATGTTTTGTATCATTTGCTTTTCTACTCTGTTTTAAATTTTTTTCCCAGTGAATAACATTTTTTTTATTTTCACATTGAAATGAAAACCTTTTACCCCATAAGCATTGCGGCTGCAAAACAGACGTCCATAAAAAACAAAATTTTTGTTAAAAAGGGTTTCCAACACCTTCCCAATCCTATATTATTTGAAAGGTTTTTTAACGGGTTTTCGGCTCTTAGGTATAGAAACCCCTCCAGTTTTATACAAAATGAGGTTACCCCATTTTTTAAAGGGGGAAATGCGCCAAAATTTTTCCACCCATTTCTTTTGTTAATCTTTCTGGAGAATCTGTTCCAAAGTGAGTCACAATTTTAAATTTTCCCAAAAGCCCGGGAAAATAAAAATATTGATTTGAACTGTTTAATGTAGGTTTTTGAGAAATCTTTAGGCTACTTCTGGCTACTCTGATCTTGGCTTCAGTAAGATTAGAGAACCTGCCTGATGGAATTCTGTACTGGCTCAATGTGATTATGGTTTCAGGATTGATCAATTTGCCTTTTTAAAGAGAACCTGTCAGGTGAGTTTAGATATCCTATCTGAAGCGGGAAAGGGGAAAAAATTTTGGGGAAAACCCCTAAAAGCCCCTGTAATATATGGGGGTTATATATTAGGGAAAACTGACTCTTTTGTATAAGGGTTTTATAAAATAGGGGGAGAAACTAAACTCTGGATATATGGTTTTTATGATGGGGGGGAAAGGGGAAGCGGCTCGGGAAAATATATGGGGTTTTAAATGAAAAGGAGAGAAGTTTGGAACTCTGTGATATATAGGGTTATATAAATAAAAAAGGGGGAGAAGCTAAGTTTTGATATATAGGTTATTTGATAGGGGGAGAGAACTGAGCTCTTGAAAAAAAGGGGGTTATATGAAAGGGGAGAGAAGCAAAGCTCTGTGTATAAGGGTTATATGATAGGGGAGGAAAAAAAAACTCTGTGAAAAAAAGGGTTTATATGATAGAGGAAGAAGCGGCTCGGGGTTATATGGGGTTATATAAATAAAGGAGAGAAGCGAGCCAGGGGGTATGGTTTATAGAAAAAGGAGAGAAGCTGAGCTCTGTAAATATAGGGTTATATGATAAAAGGAGAGAAGCTGAGCTCTTGATATATAGGTTATAAAAAAAGGGAAAATTAGGGGAAAATTTTTGGTTTTTTAAAAGGAAAAAACAGGGATAAAATTTTTGAAAAGAAGAAATTTTGACCTGTTTATAGGTTAAAATGATAAGGAAAAGGAACGAGCTCTGTATATAAGGGTTAAAAAGATAGGGGGAGAGAAGCTGGTTCTCTGGGGATTATGGGTTATATGATAGGGGGAGAGAACTGAGCCTTGATATATGGGGTTATATGATAGAGGAGGGGAAGCTGACCTGTGATATATGGGTTAAATATAAAGGAAAGGGGAAGCTAAACTCTTTTAAAAAAGGGGGTTTAATGATAGGGGGAAGAGAAGCTGAGCTCTTGGAAAATAAAAGGGGGTTATAAAAAGGGAGAGGAAGCTGAGCCTGGGGTATATGGGTTTTTTAATGAAAGAGGGAGGGGGAAGCTGAGCTCTGTGATAAAATGGGGTTTAATATGATAGAGAGAGAAGCCAGCCGGGGTAAAAGGGGTTATATATAGGGAGAAAAAGAAAAACTCTGTGATATATGGGGTTTATATGATAAGGAGAAACTGGTCTGGGGTTAATGGGGTTAAAAATTAAAAAAGAGAGAAGCGAGCTCTGGGGGTTATATTTTTTTTAAATATGATAGAGGAAAAAAGTTTAGCTCGGGTTTTTAAAATAGGGTTAAAATGTAGAGGAAAAAGGCTAAAGGCTCTGTAAATTATATAGGGTTATATGAAAAAGAGGGGATTTTTGGCTCGTGATATATAGGGTTATATGATAAGGAGAGATATGTAAAAACCTCTCACCCCACCCCAAAGAACTCTACGTACACTGCAAGATGATTTGGAAAACCCCCCCAAAACACCCTTTAGTAAGAAGAAATCGGGTTTTCCCTTTTATTCTCATTTATATTGCAAAGCTCAGTGTATCAGATCTGACTTAAGGAACATTAACCAAAAAAAAATTTTTTTTTTTAAAATTTTTTTAAAATTATTTTTTAAAAAATTTTTTTTTTTCCCTTTTTCCCCCTTTAAAAGGGGGAAAAAAAAAAAGGGGGGAAAAAAAAAAAAACCCCCTTTTGGGGGCCCTTGGGGCCCTTTAAACCCCCCAAAAGGGAAAAAGGGGGGGCCCCCCCTTTTTTAAAAAAAGTTTTAAAAAAAAAAAAATAAAAAAACCCCCCCGGGGGGGGGTTTTTTTTTTTTTTTCCCCCTTTTGGGGGGCCCCCAAAAAAAATTTGGGGTTAAAATTTTTTTTTAAAAAAAAAATTTTTCCTTTAAAACCCCCCCAAACCCCCCTTTTTGGGGGGAAAAGGGGTTTTTTTCCCCCCCAAAAAAAAATTTTTTTAAAAAAAATTTTTTTTTTAAAAAAATAAAAATTTTTTAAAAAAAAAAAAAATATATTTTAAAAAAAAAATTAAAAAATAAAAAAAAAAAAAAAACCCCAAAAAAATTTCAAAAAAAAAAAAAAAAAATTTTAAAAATTTTTTTTTTAAAAAAAAAAAAAAAAAAAAAAATATTTTTTTTAAAAAAAAAAAAAAAAAAAAATTCCAAAAAAAAAAAACCCCCCAAAAAAAAAAAAAAAAAAAAAAAAAAAAAAAATTTTTTTAAAAAAAAAAAAATAAAAAAAAAAAATAATTAAAAAAATAATAAAAAAATTTTTAAAAAAAAAAAAAAAAAAAAAAAAAAAAAAAAAATTTTTAAAAAAAAAAAAATAATTTTTTTTTAAAAAAAAAAAAAAAAAAAAAAAAAAAATTTTTTTAAAAAAAAAAAAACCCCAAAAAAAAAAAAAAAAAAAATAAACCCCTTTAAAAAAAAAAAAAAAGAAAAAAACAAAAAAAAAAAAAAAAATAAATTTAAAAAACCCAAAAAAAAAAAAAAAAAAATTTTTTTTTTTTTAAAAAAAAAAAAACAAAAACACCCCAAAAAAAAAAAAACCCCCCAAAAAAAAAAAAAATTTTTTAAAAAAAAAAACCCCCCCCCAAAAAAAAAAAAACAGAATTTTTTTTAAAAAAAAAATTAATTTTTTAAAAAAAAAAATAAAAAAAAAAAATTTCCCCCCCAAAAAAAAAAAATTTTTTTAAAAAAAAAATTTTTTAAAAAAAACCCCTTTTTTTTTTTAAAAAAAAAATTTTTTTTTAAAAAACCCCCTTTTTAAAAAAAACACCCCAAAAAAAAAAAAAAAAAAACCCCCCAAAAAAAAAAAAAATAAAATTAAAAAAAAAATAAAAAAAATTAAAAAAACTTTTTTTAAAAAAAAAAAAAAATTTTTTTTTTTTTTAAAAAAAAAAAAAAAAAAAAAAAAAACACGCCGGTTTTTTTTTTTTTAAAAAAAAAAAAAAAAAAAAAAAAAAAAAAAACCCCCCCTTTTTTTTTTCCCCCCCTTTTTTTAAAAAAAAAACAAAAAAAAAAAAAAAAAAAAAAAAAAAAACCCCCCCCCGGGGGGAAAACCCCCCCCTTTAAACCCCCGGGGAAGCCCCTTTTTTAAAAACCCCTTTTTTTCCCCCCCCCCGGGGGGAAAAAAGCCCCCCCCCAAAAAACCCCCGGGGGGGGGCCCCCGGGGGGGCCCCCCCCGGGGCCCCGGGCCCCCAATTTTGTATATGTCCCCCTTTTATAGCCTCCCTTAAATATCCCCCTTGTATATAGCCCCCCCTTGTATATAGTTCCCCCCTGTATAGCTCCCCCCCTTGTATATAGCCCCCCCCTGTTTATAAGTTTTCACCCACTGTCATAGCCCCCCCCCTCACTGTACATAGTCTTTCCCTTTTTGTACATAGCTCCCCCCTTGTTTAGCCCCCCCTTTATATTTTCCCCCCAAAACCCCCCTTTGTATATGCTCCACCCTTTTATAGCTCTCCCCTTGATAGCCCCCCCCCCTTGAAATGTTCCCCCCCCTTGTATATAGTTTCCCCCCCCACCCCTTGTATATAGTTTCCCCCTGTAAACTAAAAAAAAAAAAAAGGATTGAAAAACTCCACTTACCTTTCGCCTCGCCCGCTGTGATCCGCGCTCCGGGAGCTCGTTTCCGGGAGGGCGGAGGTCAAAGCCCCCTCGCAGGACGTTCCCCTTGGGGATTTTTTAGGCCCGGAAGCCTACGCGCTGGCGTAGGAAATACAGCGACGCGGAGGCGAAGACCTCAGGGCCGCAAAGACCGCGGGTCCGGGGCCTCCTCCCGAAGGCCGCGCTGCCGGACCCGCCGCAGTGGCTGTGCCCCCCTGTGCAAGTGGGCGCTCCCCAAGGCCCCCTGGCGTGTGGGGCCCCCGGGCAAGCGCCTACCTGGCCCAATGGAAGAGACGGCCCTGCCTACATTTTGCATCTGCCTAATGAGAAACATTACCCCTTCTGATCTATTTTATTAGAAACACTTAATCTTAATAAAAGTTTTACATATTTACAGGTTTTGTCCCTAATTTCCCTTATTTCTTCCAGGCTATACAGTTCTTTAACTCTCCCCACAATAGCTTTAGTACTTAAGACAGACTATAATAATGGTAGACGGTCTGTAAAGATGCAGGCTATATGGTGTATTGCAGATAATGGATGGAGTAGTAGTGATGGTGGTAGTGGTCGTGTGGTGCACCAGCTATCAAAAACACAACAACAACTATTCGGGGGGAAACTCAGGCTTTTACTCACACCTTTTATTGGGGGAATTACACTTTTTTTTTATAAAAACAGCACTTTCTGGGCATGGAACATCACATATCCACAACCCTTCATCCCCAAACCCCACTGTGCGGTTGCTTGTTCCTGGAGATTCAGGACACTTTCCATCCTCTCTAAGGATCCTTTGCTCTTTCAGCAGTCCCTCAATCTGCCAACCTGTATTTCTGTTGTCTGGCCCACTCAGCCTTCCTCTCTGTGTGCCACTGTTGTCTCTCTCCTTCTATCAGTGTCCTCTGCTTTTTGGTGTTTTTTTTGCTTTCCTCCTTTTACTGTCGTGGTATTCTTGGATGGGGCTCTAAAATTGCCTCCCCGCCCTGCCCATCCCGGTGTTAGGCAGGGTCCTCCTTTTTCTTTGCATACAATTCCAACTATGTACACAACTCAGCCCCCAAAACACAGAAGTGAGTGCAGAACTGACAAGCTATAGTATTTAACTATGTAACTATGGCTCCTCCCCTGTCAGCTCTCTGATTTGCTGCTTGCCCAGCAACACTGTCTCCCCACTCTAAGCTCACTTAAAGGGGTTTTGCCACGATCTCATTTCATACCTCCTGCTCCAGCTCTTACTCTGTGTGTCAGAAGGGGGGGTGTGTAATTTGGTTGATTTTCATATCATTTACCCCGGAGAATCACCAGCCCTTTTCCCCTCTGTAGCAAAAAAAAGGTCTATTTATGTAAAGCATTGTGAAGCTGAGAGTAAAGTTTTTTCTTCCCGGGACAAGGGTCCTAGGTTTAAATCCCTGCAGGAAAAGAAAACCCGTGGGGTTTTTTTTTCTTTTATCAATGCACAGTCTGATTGAGGTTTCTTTTTTTATTTATTTGCACTGTTTGACTAATCCATCCCGGGGGCCGGATAAATGACAAACTTGGGGTTTGAACACTCAGTACTGCCCGAGAGGGAATGATTTTCTGAACATGTTGAAAACCCGATGGGAGCCCTCAGCCCGGCGTTCCCCTGGAACGAGCTGTAAACAATAATCACTAAAGGGCAGCTAAAACAAAAACGGTGCAGAATTTTTAAAAAAAATGAATTTTAAAAAACTTGTTACTTCATTTGCAAGCTTTCCCCGCAAAAATTTTTCTTCTGGCAAAACCATTTAAAAAATTTTAAAAAACAACCAAATGACTAAGCACTTTCTCTAACTGAACTGAGGGCTAATTAACCTCTTTCCAACCCTTCAGTAGCCCAAAACTAACCACAACTCCTAATAATTAGACACATTACCCCACTTAATTTAACATTCTTTACATCACTATACAGTTTCAATAACCCACCTTTACATGTCTTTGGGCCCCTACTGTTTTTCTGGATTCTTTTTTAGTGAATCTGCAGAATTGA